>CM031243.1:673423664-673519707 GCA_018340775.1 Taxus wallichiana var. yunnanensis | reverse complement strand
ATTTAGGAAGATTTAGGAATATTATTTGCGGACAGGGCTTAGGGTTTTATGGATCAGGTTTAGGGTTTATGGTTTAGAGTTTAGGGCTTAGTGTTTAGGGTTTAGGGTTTAGGGTTTATGGTGGTAAAAATAGGGTTTAGGTTTTAGGTTTTAGGGTTTAGGGCTCATTCTCAGGGTTTAGGGATCAGGGTTTAGGGTTTATGGTTGAGGGTTTATGGTTTATGGTTTATGGTTTAGGGTTTAGGGTTTAGTATTTAGGGTTTAGTGTTTAGGTTCTGGGTATTAGGGTTTAGGGTTTTGGGCTTTGGGCTTAAGGTTTACGATTTAGGGTTTAGGGTTTAGGGAACAAGATTTAGGGTTTAGGGTTTAAGGCTAAGGGTTTAGGATTTAGGGTTTAGGGGTTAGGGTTTAGGG
The DNA here is from genome assembly GCA_018340775.1 of Taxus wallichiana var. yunnanensis. Lineage (NCBI taxonomy): Eukaryota > Viridiplantae > Streptophyta > Pinopsida > Cupressales > Taxaceae > Taxus > Taxus wallichiana. Next base: position 673,519,293 of record CM031243.1, on the reverse strand, counting down.
CTTAAGGTTTAAGGCTTAAGGTTTAGGGCTTAGGGTTTAGGGTTGATGGCTTAGGGTTTAAGTTTTAAGGTTTAGGGTTCATGGTTTAGATTTTAGGGTTTAGGTTCTAGGGTTTAGGGTTTAGGGTTTATGGCTTATGGCTTAGGGTTTAGGATTTAGGGTTTAGGGTTTAGGGTTTATGGTTTAGGGTTCAAGGTGCTAAAAATAGGGTTTAGGATTTAGGTTTAGGTTTTGGGGTTCAATTTTTAGGATTTAGCATTTAGGGATTACAACTTAGGGCTTAGGTGTAGGATCAAATGATACCTCACTAAGTGCAACTCCCCTCCTGAGGTATTCATATTTGATGTATCACCATCGAAGAGGGAAAATACCCCATCAAATTAGTTATTCAATATGACGTGGAATATGAGTAAAGAAAATGAAAGTTGGAGAATTATATTTCATTGGTAATTAGTACTAAGTATCAATAAGACTAATATGGATTCTAACTACTTGACTAGGAGGGTATCACAAGATTAGGACTATATTTCCTATTTTCGTGCCTAGAACCATAATTTAGTCTTCTTGTGCAAAATAAGCATAACAATAGGGGTATGACTAAGAACACAAAGGAGTTATCAATCACCTAGTAAATCTTTCTTGTTTAGTTCTGAATGGGAGTCAGTTAGCCTACGGCTTAGTGACCTTCCATTCATTGGTAATTCCTTCTATGATAAACCCATGGATGCTTTCAAAAGTACCTTAAAAATATAGGGGTAGTCATCAAGCCTAATGAAGGGTGTGATGTGATGTGTCAAAACTATATATTCACAAGAACCTCTTCTTCCTTGAAAGTGTCTAGTTTGTCCTAGTAATGATGTCTCCTTGTATCCAAGGATCGAGGACTATTGGGGTTTGTGGCAGGATTGGACATTCAAGAATCATCGAGTGTCTGAATCAGAATTTTGTTGCATCTAGAGAAACATTCTCAAACGTTGGAGTAATGCATCTTGGAAAATAAAATTGAACCTCAGAAATCCTCTCAAATTTCAGTCTAGGTCATGTTCTGGTCTTGTTTCTATTTCTGTTTTTGGTTCTAGTCATGGTCATTAAATATGGAAGTTTTAGGAAAGGAATCCACACTTGAATAATTATTCCCATTTAGATTGTTTGTAATGCCAATGGTAGTGGCAGTGCCTATGGAATTCAGTTGGTGGAAGGCGGGTTGTGCCCTTGTTGGTTTTTCCCCATGGCATCATAGGTAGCCTTTATGGTATTATCAAAGAGAAATCCCCATGCTTGTGTGATAAGTTTAAAATCTCCTTGGATCCTAGGAACTTATTTTTATCAGGATGCAATCGTAAGGCTAGTTTTAGTGTTAGCATACGTTGGTTATTAGATGTGTCTTAGGTGTCAATCTTATCATTTTATCTTCTTCTTCTGTTATTCCATCATTCTCTGCTTCTGTTGAGGATCTTCTCCATCCATTTAGGAAGTCCAAGACTGACATCCTATAAATACTGTACGTGTGCTTTGTGTTAGACAGAATAATATGAGATAAACTATCTCTTCTATTTCTCCTTCCCTGGCTCTCTCTCAGTTTGGTATCAGAGCGACTGCAGATAATTGATTCCGCATTTGAATCCGGTGGGACACCAGTCGACGAACTGGATTGTTCTCTTGTTTTGATGGTGGCCACAGTGAGTTGGGACGACGTCGCCTCTGTACATGAGACAGCAAGTCTTGTATTTTCCGTGACGTGGGTCGCACTTGGCCATCATGGAAGAGGGTTCGAATGCACTGTTGGTGATCTCTGCAACTAATAGCTGTTGGTGAATTTCATCACATCCACATTCAAGTGCCCCTTCGAACCGTAGGAATCAACAGTAGAAGCGATTCACTCGATCGTTCAACCAAAACACGCGGCTCCAGGACAGACATAAGTACCCGCTGAGTTTAAGCTTATCACTAAGCGGAGGAAAATAAGCTTCAGCTTTGCAGAGAAACACCCTGCCGCCATTAGCATCAACATGGCGCGAGATCAAGAAAAAAAAAGTAGCGAGAAAACATTGATACGCGACCGTGCACGATTGGTGTAACAGTTGGCCGTGTCCATGATCGATATTTATATGAAAGGTGAGTGCGAGAGTAATTTAAAAAAAAGCTGCATTGGAGAATTCGGTCGAGAGAGGCGGGGCGTCTCGGAGTAATTGAGCGAGTGAGAAGGTAGAAAGGCATTCCAACTGGCGAACCGAGTCAGATCCGGTTCCTCTGCCGATTGCATTGAAAGACAAGAGAAATTTTTTTTTCTAGTGGTGTGTTGGACAGAGAACAGGTGTAGAAGAGTGTGGTCGTTGGTCTTCTATTGTCTACGTGGAAAGCAAAATGTGGAGATCTCACCCGGAGAGAGAACTTATTTTCAGTGCGCGGAGACCTTCAACATGTAGCAACTTTGCCGAGGTAGTTCTTTGAGTCTACAACAGTTTCTTCAACACTACGTCGAATGTCGAGTGTAGATAACTCGATTGAGAGCGTCAATAACATGGTCGCCACAGCTGAAAGCCACAACATCAACTCGCCAGCCAGAGAACACCGTGAAGAAGCTCTTGAGAGCTCCAGGTTCTACTTTGCTTTGCTGAACGAGCTTCGAAATTGCGGAAATCTTGCATTCGACAAACTAGTTCAAGAAGGACTCCTTGAGTACTTTCTTTTCGACGTCAGCTGCCAAGCAAAGTGAGTACGGGAAGAATTAGAAGTTGGATACGACGCCAATTGTGACGATGAAGAAGAACGCCCTACAAAGCGTCGCCATCTCACAGCATGCGAAAATTGCGAGCATCTACGAGCCAGTAATTCTCGACAGTGAGTCCAAATTGTAATAACTTTTTCAAATAAATAAATATTTTTTTATTACAATGTCTGCTCCGAAGTTACTTCTGTCTGACGCTCAGTTGCTCAAAGGGCCTAATTTTGTGGCCTGGAAGACAAAAATGAAGACAATCCTTCAGTTTGAAGGATTATGGGGAATTGTCACAGGGTCTGTGCCTACTCCCACAGCCCTCGATGAACTAATAAAATATGACATGGCTAGTGCTAAAGCCTTGATCTTTGATAATTCTCGGTGCTCCCGTTGATGATGTGCAACCACATGTTCGGAATGTGGAGAAACCCAAGGAGGCCTAGGACAAGTTGGCAACCATTTATGAAGCCAAAAATCAGACAAAGATTCTTCATCTTCAGTCGAAGCTGCACACCCTCTCTATGGGGTCTGACGAGAAAGTGGAGGAATTCCTGCGTCGTGTGGCTGAGTTGAGATCGGAGTTATTAGCGCTCGGTGAAACGGTAGACGATAAACTACTCGTCCCAATCACCTTGAGAGCACTCCCTTCTCAATTTCGAGTGTTTGTTACAACACTGAATGTGTCTAAACAAATAGTGACATTCGAAGAGCTTGTGAATTTGCTGCAGCAGGAAGAAGCTATCACTTCATCACATGGGGAGTCTCAGGACAAAGCCTTGTTCTCAAAACCTAATCGTGGCCAGAAGAATCGGAAAGGTCCCCCAGAGAAGCCAAATCCAGCACAACCCAAACAGAAAGATCAAAAGTCAAAGAGATGGTGTCACATTTGCAGAACCAATACTCATGACACTGATCACTGTTGGCACAACAGCCTGAAACAAGGGCCTTCAAGCCATACAAGCACATCCGGGCGCACATCCGGGCGCGAAGATTTTCAAAAGTCCAAACGACGTCCCCTGCTGGAGAAAGCAAAAGGACATCTTGTAGCCCAACAAGAAGATGATGACTCGATGAGGAGACATCGAAGGAGCCATTGTAGTAAGAATCTTGTACTGTCTCTCAAACTTCTACCCACAAAGAAAGTCTGGTTGATAGACTCAGTGCAAAGCAAAGCATATGTCGGTGAGAAGAAGTTTGTTTGATTCACTACATAAAGAGCCAACTGGAGATCGAGTTCGGATAGCGGATGACAAAGAGTACATTGCAGAAGGAATAGGGAATGTGACCATTCCTCTGGGACCACGAAAATGTACACTTACAAAGGTACTATATGTTCCTGGCTTGACTAAAGAACCTCTTGTCAGTTACTCAGCTCTTGAATCATCACCTTAAGGTAGAATTTCTTGTTCAAAATGGCATTAAATCATGCTTAATCTCTTGACAAGGTATGGTTCTTGCTAAAGCTTTTGTAAAAGATAAGTTATTTGCTTTAGATACTGTTTCATCTTCTACAGTAGCTTTATCTGCTTCAACAATAGAATCAACTGCCTTATGGCATTTTAGATATGGACACTTGTCGGTCGGTTCATTGCACCAGATGAGTTCAAAAGCAATGGTCCGTGGACTACCCAAATTGTCTAGTTCCTTGCCTATTTGCCCTAGCTATCTTGCAGGAAAACAACATAGAGATTCGTTTCAGGCGAGCACCTTCCATGCCAAGAAGTGTCTGGAGGTAGTTCATACCGATCTGAATGGCCCATTGCCTGCTTCATTTTCAGGATACAAATACTTCCAGTTGTTCGTGGATGACCACTCTCGCAAGATGTGGGTATATTTCCTAAAGCAGAAAAGTGAGGCTCTTCAACACTTTCAGAACTTCTATCATCGTGTTGTCAAAGAGTCTGGACAACCACTTCTTCTACTCCACTCAGATCGAGGGGGAATTCACATCAAAGAAGTTCTTGGCCTTCCTAAACCATCATGGCATTAAGCAGCACCTGACTGCTCCCTACACGCCCCAGCAAAATGGCATTGTTGAGCGTCACAATCGCACAGTGATGGAGATGGCTCACTGCATGCTATCAACTGCAAAGCTAGGAGAACGCTATTGGGCTGAAGTAGTACAAATGGCTGTATATCTTCTCAACAGGGCACCAACAAATATTCTATTGAACAAGACGCTAGAAGAGGTATGGAGTGGTAGAAAACCATCAATTTCTCATTTGTGAGTATTTGGTTACACAACATACATGCATGTCCCAGCTCAGAAGAGAAAGAAGGTAGAGCCAAAAACACTCCCGTGTATCCTTCTTGGCTACAGTACTACCTCGAAGGCGTATCGTCTCATGGATCCTGAGACAAAGAAAATATACGAGAGTCGGGATGTGGTTTGTGACGAGTCATCCTTTGACTCAATAGTATCAACAGAAGATCCACTTCCAAACACATCTCACCGATTAGTCTCTGAATCAGATGATGAGCTGGAGGAGACTACTCAGAGAAAAGAAATGCTACCAGGAGAACTATTTGTTGACCTTGGAGAACTGCAGAATGTGACTCCACATCAATCCTCACGGCAACGACACAGTTCTTCTCAAAAGCAGTCAAGTTCTCATCCGAAGTGGGTACAAAGAACTATCAAGGACTCAAATTTGCAACAACTCCCAGATACATCATCCGGAGTCAAAACAAGGAGTCAAACAAGAAATGAGGTAAACTTTACACTCATGAGTTCACTGATGAATAGCTCTCGAGCTAGATAATGTTCGTGAAGCACTCAGTCAAACTCAGTGGAAGGAAGCTATGGAAACAGAATATGACTCGCTCATGAAAAATCAGACATGGGAACTTGTCGATCTGCCTACAGGAAAGAAACCCATAGGCAAATGGGTCTTCAAGACAAAATATAAGGTAGATGGATCCATCGACAAACATAAAGCACGACTTGTAGCCAAAGGATATGCTCAGAAAGAAGGCATCGACTATGAAGAAACCTTTGCACCCACTGCAAAGATGAAGACCATCAGAGTAGTTTGCGCACTTGCAGCACAGAAAGGATGGAGACTTCAGCAGATGGATGTCAAGAGTGCTTTCCTAAATGGTGATCTGAAAGAAGTATACATGACCCAACCTGAAGGATTTGTTGATGAAAATCAGCCTAAAAAGGTATGTCGTCTCATCAAATCTCTTTACGGACTGAAACAAGCTCCCAGGGCATGGTATATCAAGATCAATGATCACCTTTTGCAGCATGGGTTCACTCGTAGTCCCTCAGATTCAAATTTGTATATAAAGAAGGTAGGCAAAGAAATTATCATTCTGGTTGTTTATGTAGATGATCTTGTGATCACTGGTAGTTCAGAAGATCAGGTTGATATTGTAAAGAATGATCTCAAAAGAACCTTCGACATGACAGATTTGGGGCTACTACATTACTGTCTTGGCTTGGAAATATGGCAAAAGGAGCATCACATCTTTGTCTCCCAGACAAAGTACGCCAAGACACTCCTGGAAAAGTATAGAATGTCTGATTGTAAACCTATATCCACTCCCATGGAAAAAGGCTTGCAACTTTCAAGATTCCAGGACTCACCTCAAGTAGATGCTACTCTCTACAGGCAATTTGTTGGAGGGCTCATCTATTTGACATATACCAGACTAGATCTCTACTATGCTATCAGCTATCTTTCTAGGTTCATGCAGGAGCCAAAGAAATGTCACTGGAATGCAGCAAAGCATGTTTTGAGATATGTCCAGGAACAACTAATTATGGTTTGGAATATAAAAAGAATGATCAATTCTTTCTACAGGGATATGTCGACTCGGACCATCTTGAGATCTTGGACTGTTGATGATAGGAAGTCAACTACAGGATACATATTTCATCTTGGATCTGGACCTATCTCGTGGATAAGCAAGAAGTAGAATGTTGTTTCTATCTCATCCACAGAGGTAGAATATCGTGCCGCATGAGGAGCTGTGTGTGAAGTGATATGGATACGTCGCATTTTGGATGACCTAGGAATTCCTGAAAAATAGTCACCTATTCTCTATTGACAATCAGAGTGTGTTGAAGCTCGTGTAGAATCCAGTCTTTCATGAACGAACAAAGCATATTGAAATTGACTGCCATTTCATTCGAGAGCACGTCTTGAACCATCAAATTCAGCTCCAGTACTGTCCTACTGAAGCACAAGTTGCTGACATTCTCACTAAATCTCTTGGAAAAGTGAAATTTGAATCTTTCAGAGGTCACATTTGCAAGAATAATGTAATAAGGGGGGGAATGTTAGCATACGTTGGTTATTAGATTTGTCTTAGGTGTCAATCTTATCATTTTATCTTCTTCTTCTGTTATTCCATCATTCTCTGCTTCTGTTGAGGATCTTCTCCATCCATTTAGGAAGTCCAGTATAGATTACTGTCCTATAAATACTGTACGTGTGCTTTGTGTTAGACGAATAATATGAGATAAACTATCTCTTCTATTTCTCCTTCCCTGGCTCTCTCTCTCATTTAGTAGGTATTAATAAAAAAGAAAATAAATTTGATTGGAATTACTTACGAAATGCATTCCTTCGCTTCAAGATTATCTTTATAAATGCAATTTAGCTTTCCAAGTTCTCCATATTTTCCAAATTTGGGTCAAATTGACATTTTGGACCTCTAAAGGCATGAAGAAAATGACGATTTCATTTCCTCCAACCTTTCTTGAAGCGAATTTAAACAAAATGAAATTTGGAATTTGGAGGTGGCACATGGTAGACATTGATTTTCTGCCACTGATTTTGAGTGACAAAACTTCTAACATGAACTTTAAACCCTAAACCCTAAACCCTAATCCCTAAACCATAAACCATAAACTTAAACCCTTAACCCTAAGCCCTAAACCCTAAACTATGAACCCTAAACCTTGACTCCTAAACCTAAACCCTAAACCCTAAACCCTCAACCCTAAACACTAAACCCTAAACCCTAATTCCTAAACTTTGAGCCCTAAACCCTAAACCTTAAACCCTGAACCTTGAGGCCTAAACCATAAACACTCAACCTTAATCCCTAATCCCTAAACCTTAAACCCTAAACCTTGAACCCTAAATCTTGAACCCTAAACCTGATCCCTAAACCTAAACCCTTAACCCTTAACCCTAAGCCCTAAACCATAAACTGTAAACCATGAACCTTAAAACCTAAACCTTAAACCCTAAATTTTAAACCTTGAACACTAAAAATTGAGCCCTAATCCCTAGACCCTAAACCTTGAGCCTAGATTATTGATCCCTAAACCCTAAACCCTATATCGATAACCTCAACATTGAACAGGTTGAATTATAAACCCTAAACCCCAAACCCTAAACTTTAAACCCTAAACACTAAACCCTAAACCCTAAACCCCAAACCCTATTTACCCTAAACCCCAAACCCTAAACCTTAAACCATAAACCATAAAACATAAACCCTAAACCCTAAACCATGAGCCCTAAGATTTGAATCCTAAACCCTAAACCCTAAACCCTAAACCCTAAACCATAAACCCTAAACCATAAACCCTTAACCTTAAACCCTAAACCCTAAACCCTAAATCCTAAACCCTAAACCCTAAACATTTAGTCTTTAACCCTGAGCCCTAAACCATAAACCCTAAACCATAAACCCTAAGCACTAAACCCTAAATCCTGAGCCCTAAGCCCTAAACCTTGATCCCTAAGTGCTAAACCCTAAACACTGAACCTTGAACCATGAGCCCTAAATGCTAAACCCTAAACCCTAAATTGAGAATAACTAGAAAGTCCAGTTGTATTTTTGGGTTTGACATATTAGGATACCAAGTAAATTTGATCATTTTTTATGCTCTTTTGAATAATTCTTTTAGTTATAAGTTGTGAGAACAAAGATTTCATTCGAAGAACAAAGCTTGATATGTCCAGTGCTTGTGTAAGCTAGAAATTTGAGAGGATTTCTAAGGTTCAATTTTATTTTCCAAGATGCATTACACTCATGTTTGAAAAAAATTCTCCTGATACAACAACATTCTGATTCAGACACTCAATGATTCATGAATTTCCAATCCTGCCACATACCCCAATAGTCCTTGATCTTGAGATACGGATGTGGAGACATAATTAGTGAGACAAACTAGGGTGAAATATATAGTTTTGACACATCTAAAAATCCTACATATGTTAATAACCAATTGAAAAGGCCCCTAAAATCTTGAAAAGGTGAATTGAACTCTTTGAAAAATAATCTATATGATTAGATTAGAATATGAAAAACTATCTTCTAAATTATGATAGATGGAGCTATGAGACTAGTTCCATAAGGTGCAGAGTGACCCTAACATCTTGTATTTACTCAAATAAATTTAAACATTTATTTTAGTCAATAGAAGCATGCCACAAACACATATACCACATAACACATTGAAACATGAGTGTGTTATAATGAAGTGCGCTATAACGTGAGCACGTTATGGAAAAAATGGCCAAAAATGGATTTGTGTCCACTTTTTTCCCCCCATCTTTGTGCACTTGCCCAAATCAACAAATAAAATGAAAGTATAAAAATCTTCCAAACAAGGGAGTTCAACATGCCCAAAATTTTTGGTAACTCTCCAACTAGTCAATCCTCCAAAAGAATCCACAAGCGGCTCCAATCTTCACATTCATTATGCTCCAAGAACCACAAACGAAGGTCTAATATATCTCTCAACATGTAGGCATAATCACATGCCTTCTTCTTAAAGGAAGAGGATTTTATCCTTCCTCAAACCCATGGGAAAGATGTGTAGCATGATAGAAAATATGCCATAGGAGAAACAAGGATTTCAAAGGACTAAAACAATATGGCCAAGAGAAACCAAAAAACAACTTAAAAAAACAAATCCACCAAAAACACCAAGAAAAATGGGAATAGGAAGAGGGGAGAAGGATCACATAGTGCCAAAATATATGATATCATGAGTGCACTAAGTATCCTCCCAAAGTATCTCTAAAAATCATCAAAAACTCCCAAATTTGTATACCTCCTTTGTCTTATCCTTGTGAAAGATTTTTAATCCTTACAATATTCCTTAAGGATAGAATGGGATTCCAAATCCAAATTGTAGTCCCTCCTACTTCCACCAAGGAAGGGAGTGATAGTAAAAACATTCATGGCTTCCCCAATAATCCGTGAAGATGAGAGACCCCTATAACTCAAAATTCCCACTCCAAATCCACATCCAAATGGAGTGGAGGAGCAAATAAAACCAAAATAATTTTTTACCACAAACAAAGAACTCAAAAATATATATCCCAGTAACCAACCCAAAATTAAAACCATTACAAACATACATCCACACACATACAAACAAGTTTTCTAAATCAAAATACAATGAGGTGTGAGACCTACCTCACACTCCAAGCTCAAGTCCACAAGCTCCTAGCTCTTTGTCTCCTCAAGATCCCAAAGATCCCCACCAAATTTCTCCACCAAAAATACCCCTAAACATCAAAATTCAAACAAGATATAGGAAAATCTCCATCCCACAAACCCATGGGAGGGTGACAAGTGTCACCCCTCCAACTAAGAAAATCCTCCATGTCACCCAAGTCACCTTCGATGTCTCCCAAAGAAATAAATGCAAGAGGGGTAAAAATTCAAATTATCCCTCAAAAACCACATAAAATCTGAAATCCAACCATGTAAGACAAGGAAAAGAGATTGAGATAGTGAGTTTCGAGAGGGTGGAGTGAAGAAGAGGAATTTTTGGTTCACAAAAAGCTTCCCCACCCATAGGTTAGGTCCATGGACCATTTTTAAGGTAAAGAATACCCTTACCTTTTAATACAAGCCTTCAAAAATTCCCTTAAAGGTTAAATTCGGGATTTGGGGTTGAATGAGAGAATCAAGGTGAGGAATGGTCCCACAAACTTTCTTAGCAACTCCCAACACATCCCTAAAACATTTTAAGACACTAAAACACCCCATAACAAAAAACATCTCAAATGACCTCATTAGCACAAGAAATACAAATTAGGTGAGCAATGAAGTAAATTAAATTTTACCATGGTGCTCAAGGTTAGGAAAAATAATAAGAATAAATCAAATATAAGAGTCAACCAAATTTCCTCATTACAAACAATGGCCAAAATGAAACAAGGTGAGATAAAGGGTTAGGCATGGCCGAGCTTAGCCATCTTTTTGTAGTGATACCATTGAGTCCCATGTTTTCAAGTGGTGTTTCTTACAAATCCTGCACACTCAAGGCAAACCTCAAATCTACTCGACATGATAAAATATCCATATAAATCATAATGAAAAATGACTATACAATATCAACTAAATAAAATTTCACCACATCTATTCTACCAATGATACATATAAGCATGATCCAATATCCACAATATATAACTCAAAATCATGATCATCAGTGAATACCATATAGCAACATAGTCCATCAAATCTAAAACATCATAATATCATCATCTCTAATCAGAATGAAATAACCAATGTCATGAATATCATATAGTGTCTCAAAAGTGTCATGTCAAATATGATGTCATAGACCATAGGATGTTAATCATAGCAAGTACAAATAAAAATCTACCAAAATAAAATAACAATGTATCATATGAAATAATCAAGCTACTTAGATGAGTCAACAGGTCCTAGAAGAGATAGAAATCTTGTGGGAAGTACAAAAAAACCTCAAAACAAAAAATAAAAATAAAAATAAAATTGACGGGATTATGGTTTTCAAAACACTCCCTTAATCAAACCTACCACGTTAAAGTATTTTCCAATGTGAAAAGTACAATGGTGTTGTTTTGTGAAATTTTGGTGCTGATTCAAATGTGAAATCTAGAGTTATATGTGTACACTGGAACTAGTTATATATTCTAGAGCTCAAATTTCTAAGACTGGCTCTATACTAGATTATAGAAATGTAATTACTGAAGCTATTTCAATGCTACCTATGTCTAAAGCTATTCCTCTTCTTTCTATGTAAAGAGTACATAAAGTTTCTTGTATGACTCTAGAGTTGATTGTGATAGTTTGAAGCTACTTATATTCAATTTCGGAGCTTGTCTCACACTTTCTATCGCAACTGTGACTTGTATGACTCCCAATTTGGTCGTAGGCAATAAAATATTCCATTTTCCAATTATTGAATAAGAATATCAACAATATATTTCTCATATATGTAAAATGAAATTTTATCTCTCCATACTCGACAAATCCTAAATTTGATAGTGGGTCTCAATATGCTTGCTTCAACATTGGAAGACTAGATTCTTTTGAAGGGTATTGACATTGATATATTTTCACAAAATATGGTTGTGTAATTGTAGACACTCATTTTGGTAATTCATGTCTTGCAACAACACAAATTATACAACACTCTTGCACTATCCCACACTTTCTCAATTTGGCCAATTATGTTATCCCTAGCTATATCTCACTCATTTTTTCTTACATACACAACCTATTTGTTTGTATAACCATCAAATAAGGTTATACCTCACATATTGTAATTTTAGTTTCCAAATTACCCACATGTGCATATAGGATCATAGCTCTAAGAAAGGGCCATAATACCCATACGCTATGCACCAACCTATATGTTTTTCCCTCTCCATCCAACGGTAATTTTCTTAATTTGAACTTCCTTGGTAAACTTTTACTCATTGTCTCCCTATTTTTATAGATCCATAATGCATATATTATCAAGTTATTCATCTCTCATCAAGGGAGGGAACTGATTATACTTAGCACCTAATATCCTAATGAGATAATAGTAAGATAAATCACAAGAAAAGCTACTCCAAGACTTTCTTAAGATCCATATACTCTGCATAATCATTCTAGGGTAGTTATCAACGCATATCAATAGTCACAAAAGCCACATTATCAAATTCAAGTCAAGCTAGGGCAAGTATCAAGTACAATAACATTTGCAAGTAAGGTCATGGCTATCAATTTGGTTGCATAAATTCTATATATCGCATGTTATATGAGAGAATGACATGAAATTTTGAGCCATAATTAGAGTAGTTACAGTAACGCATTTGTGCATGGGGTGCCCAAAATCCAACTAACATTTGTTTCAGTAGGACTCCCCCACTATGTAGGGTTTTAAGATTGAATTAGCTATACAAATGAGCATTGTATATTATTGAGGTCTAGATTGTAGATAGGAAAATATAATAAAAAAATTCACATGCCTAGAAATTTTCAAAATTTGAAGGTATAGAGGTACAAGGAATACATAAAGGTCCATAGCATTGGTATGCTTTGGTTTATACCATACGCCTTCGTCATGTAGTTTTGTAAGGTATAATTTTAGGGCGAAGCTCTATCAAACCATTTTCATCCTTTTTGGTCATAAATTTATCCCATATCGAAAAAAAAAAATCAAAATACCTGGAAATTCTTCTCATCCCTATCATTACTAGTGATTTTTTCATTATTTATCATTATCTATCTTGGTTCATGTATTCTTCTAATATTGTTTCAATTAACGTTTGAAATTAGTTGATTGGGATAATAATCCATCAATTACTACCTCTTTAAATTTAGCCAAATAAGTTAAATCATTTTTGAACTTGAGTTTTGTCTATTATGCATTGTATCTTTCTTCTTTGCATCTCTTGATTCATTCTTCCAAACCCTAGTGGCCCTAGGTTTTGCATTTCATGTCCAAGATGTGTAGTGGTCGGTTTAGTTTTTAACAATATTTTGAGATATAACTTCCAACCCATAATTGTTTTAAAGGCATGGCCTCCTCTATACCTATGAATGAAAACCCTCTATCCAATTCTACTCAAGTTCCCTTAGAAGACATAGAAACTTATGATAGTGATCATTCCTATGATGAAGATACTAATGTTGATCAAGAACAACTTGATTCTCTATCTCATTTCTTTGCTAAATTGTGTGATAATCTAGATCATATAAAACCATTCCTTTACATTCTCTTATCTTCCAAAATGTATCATAATAGGTCTTCTCATGAGAGAATTATTTAAATATTAGGTTCTTCCTCTATTACTACATCTTCCATTCCAGTTTCTTATCTCCCCAACTATATGGGGGCATCTAGTCTTAATGTCTACATTCCTATATCCATGTTATCCTATTATCTTTCATATTAAGCCTAATTCTACTTATGGTACCCGTGCCTTAGATTCCAAGGTGTATGATCTACAAGCCCAAGTTCTTCAATTACAAATGAGGTGCCACTACTTCCTCTTCTTCTGTGGATTCCTCACTTATTCTCCACATGTCCACTTACACTTGAGGTTTCATCTTATCCTCTTCCTCTCAGTTTTGCTTCAATGAAAATTCCTCTTTTCACTACAAAGGAATATCCACAAGAATATATTAGATCAGTTTATGTTTCTTTATTATATTATTATATCGATAATACATTATTAACAAAATTATTTCCTAGAAGTTTACAAGATTATGCATTACAATGGATCTATAATTTTATTATGCATTTTGTATGATATTTTACTCCATAGCTAATAACGTTTTGGGTCATTTTTATATTAATATTGGTACTAAAATATCCTATGCACAAATGAATAAAATGAAACAAGGATCTAATGAGAACCATAAAGAATACTTTTTGTGTTATAAGACTAATATTACAAAAATAAACAATGTCCTAGTTGATTCTGAACTGCAAGATCTATTTTTACAAATTAATTTTCCTCCTATAAATGAGTCTTTCATGTTCGAAACATTTCATTATTTTGATCACTTGTGTCATATCCTTAAAGATCGTGAAGGTAATATAATTTCTATGGGAAAACTCAAATATAGTAATAAAACTTCTATTCAATCTAATGTCAAATCCGAAAATAAATATAATTTCAATAGTAAAGATCTTGAGCTGCGAGATGAGGCTAAATTTAAAGTTAATGAAATGTATCAACAAATGAGGCTCATTCATGATGTTTTTATAAAATCCAGTACCACCTCAAATGACATTGTAATAGCTACTCAACAATAATGTCATCTCTCCACCTCCACCGCTCTATTTGGACCGTATTCATCCTCAAAGAATAAAAATTGATTAAAAATCATATTGTTAATATCATTGATGTAATGCTCATTCTACATATCGATGCTTCAAGATTAAATGTATAATTCAAGACTTAATTCATTCTAATTCAATTGAATGAGATGAACCTCTCGTGTCTAAACCAGAAAATGAAAAACCAAGCTTAATATATTCAATGAACCTATTCCCAAACATGAAAAGGCTGCATCTAAAATAACTGTTATTCGTGCTTATCAAACATTTCCACCTCAAAATGTACTAACACTCCTCTATGTTTTCTTTTAATTGTTATTATTGCTTCCCCGCTAGTCATTAATTCTACTAATGCATACTTCCATGTTTATTTCACATCTTCTAGACTTCACATCCCTTTATCCATTGATACGCTCTTAATATTTGAATGATCAATCCTAATTTTAATAATAACACATGTTCACTTCCCCTCTTATGTTAAATTGGATTTATGGTATCCCAAATCAAGTGTAATTTACCAACCTCCTATGACAATACAAATATTCCCATCAATATTGGGCCTTTCACTATCTGTATGTCATTTTTTGTAGCATAAATATTCATGCATTGTGACATGGCCTTAGGTATTCCTTAGCTCAAGGCTATTAGGTTTGTTCCATCTATTATGCACCAATATTTCAAATCTATATATGTATGTCACATCATCACTATTCAAGGTATCTCACCTATCACTGGGGTTAAATTTGACGGCCACCTATGCCTGTCAAACAATTTTTAGATGACGGTCATTTTTAAATATTGCCTTTCAAAAATGTAAAATAATGTTATTTTATACTATAAATCAGATTATTCTGTATATATTTAATTATTTTTATATATTTTACATATAAATATATATAAAAATGATGGTCATACTTAAAATATGCAAGTCGCATGTGACGGTTATTTCAAATATTTGCAAGTATTTTACGGCTAAAATCGTGAAAAACGTCTAAACGGCCATCAAATTTAACCCTCGCCTATCACCCTCTACCTATTGTTTCTTAAGATTCACAAGCCCCTACACCTAGTAAACCATCCACTCTAATTATAAGTACTCTTAGTTTACCTACTACATCGTACTTATTCCTACCTCTATCGATGAGGTATTATGGTGCTAATCCCATAATTTGAGTACCGGATACTATCATGTATAGGTATCATTGACTTTCAATCCCTATCACTCACTCTCACCATATCTCTACGTGTCATAGTTTGTCGATAGGACTCACCATCACATAGGGATCATGATGTACACGACACATCTAGGTCTTGCAATCGGCCTATTTCACCTCATACATGGAACACCTTATTAGTATATATATTTCCTACACCCACAATCACACACATAATGTCACATGGAACTAATCCCTTGATTCACGATCACATTCTTTCTTTATTCACAATGGCGAGATAATGGGCCTTCTCTCAATCTACTCATTCGATAGTTCATATGTTACTTACACCTTGAGGAGCATATGATTTCCTCCTCATTTCTCAATAATGCACTCTATTTATAGGTTTAACTTGATTATTGAGGGAGTGGCTACATTACTGAGCCTCACTTTCCACACACAAAGGGGGAAACCGTGCTTCCCAAATCAGGTTACATAATCTATATTCATCAAAAGCAATAAAAATATAAATATTTCCCCCACTTGTGGTATTCTTGGATCACCCTTATCTCTCAAGAATTTATTTTCATCTATTCCATCAAGGGCCAAAAAAGTTTAAAAAAATTCAAATATGTTAAAAATACAAAAAACATTCAAATATATGATTGACCATCCAAAAATATTTTCTTCACTCTTGCTTTATTTGTTTCTATTGCATGTGTATATTATTCCTATTACACATTACCTATTATATTAGCTTGATATACTATATGTTTTATTCCTTTTTATACACATGTGTGTTCATGTGGTACATTGAGTTGAATACAGGCTACACACATATTGTTACATGATGTAGGATGCTTGACACTTTTTTACCAATTCTTCCATAGTTCATGAGGGCATCCACTTTACACTTTAATACATACAAGTGTTATTTCTCAAATATTTACTACTTTACTTCCTCTTACCTCATTCACTCAATACATACATTGTGTCATACTATATATTACTCTCTACAATGCTAGAATGAGCTTCATGTGTATTATATGTCTTTTAGGTTACTTAAAAATAGGGATCATCTTTCATTCTATTACTTGTTTCTTGTTTTACATTCTTGATCTATGCTTTCACTTATTAACAGGTCATGTCCTATGTTACTTGTTTTCTACTACTTATTTTTTTCCTTGAGTTCCTTTATTGTATTGGGAAATATTGAATGGTGTCCAATGTATGTGGCATATTGTCTTCTCTTAATTTCTATGTTTTTCTAATTATGTGACCTTAAATTCTTTGCTTACATTTACTTTGTTTTTTATCTATCACTTTCTACTAACACTTTGCTGGTTTTTAATCCTATACTACTATGTATGTTACATGGTATACACAATGTGCACTCTCATATTATCCCCTATAAGAATCCTAAAACACACGTGCACAATAAATACAGTACCTTTCATTTGGGTCATTCTCATATCACTTTATCTAATGTGCCCCAAATAAGGGGGAAACCTTAGGGTGATATTTCACCCTCACAATAATCTAGAATAAAAAATAGAATGACACATCACATAATAATATAATACATAGGTTCAAAATTATCTCAAAATATACTTAGGTTAGAAAACACAAAGGAAGGAAACCATACAAAAATACCGTAACAACTAGATAATATGGCTCATGCCATATACTTCCATCCTAGGGGAAAATTTAGTATTTTTCTTATTTCGTATAGTTTCTCAGTGGAATTTTTAAGCTCTTTACGAACTTTTAGTAACATAATACATGGTACAATTCATATTGTGGTGGCACCAAGGTTACATGCAAGTTATAATTTCCCGGCATGTTGTGTCATCATTTACAAATCAATTGGGTTCATGTCAATCAGAATGGCACTTACCTATGGGTCTTGGGAAGTAATGAGGTTTTTTATCCCAGTAGGATTAACTTATTTTTACATGAAAAATTACTATCATATAAATTAAAATTTCATAGCATGACAACTAAGCCCATAGTGCTAATCTTAATTCACGATCAAATTGAACCCTCCTCCTGAAAACCTATCTCCAATGAAACCATCATCCTGGATCCAAAGAAGGTCATAATGAAGTTTCCAAGCATTAATTATTTTGTAAATAAGGCTAATTAATTTCATTTATAGATTTAACAAGGTTAAATGAAATACAAGTCTTCTTGGAAGCCTAAAAAGTCTAATTTCAGTCCTCGAATCTAGAATTCATCTTTTGATATATTTATAGAAAGACCTAAAGTATCCTAAGGTGGTTTCAGATATTATAGCTGGCCATTGTGTCTTAGGTTGTCATTTATTTCAAAGTTAATTGATGGAAAATGGTTTCATGGTGTCATATGAGTGTCCATGAGGTGTCATTCATTGTCTAGCATGAAGGTTTATTGGTAGTGTCCAATCATGTTGTCTCTGGTCATGGTGTCTTGGAGCATGGTATAGTAGGCATGGTCATAGTATGATCTCTCTAGTGGTTTTTTAAGGTTTTAATGACACCAAGAAATTTTGGTATGATGTTTCAAATGTGTCTAAGTTTTTTCAAGTTGTCAAACAAAGTCTATCTTGGCAAGTCATGTGGTGAAGTAGGTCATTTTAGGCCTAATCCTAGTCCTAACACAATAAGAATGAGTTTGAGGCATGATGTATGGCACAAGAAAATATGATATGAGCATGAGAAAGGTGATTTTACATGGCATAGAATTTGTATGAGGAATTTTAGGTCTGTACTCAAAGGTTTGATGGTGTTTCATGGTCCTTTGGAGCAAGTTTATTAAGAAAAGTCTAGTAAACAAAGGTAAGTCTCAGTTTCTTGAGATATACAGATGTATTTGAGCATGAAGGTGACTTGAGATAGTTATATAAAGTTTTCTTGATGCTTTATGCCAAGTTTTATGTCAAATTTGTGAAGTAAATGCAAGTTATGATGTTTTTCGTAAAACCGAGCTCTTAAGAAGCTAAAACCAACTTGATAGGTGATGTTGTTTTGCTCACCCACTCACACACATTTTTCATGGGACCTTGTGGCTTTCAGTAGTGTTTTTTCATGGAGTTTATAAGTTTTTTAAAAAATAATGCAATCAATCGATCGTCATACTTTTATGAACAATGTTTAACAAGCTAAGTTGGTTCAAAACCCTAGTTAGACCCTCCTAGTAAAGTGACTTCAAATATTTGCATTGTATGATCTCTAAATCATCTAGGAAATAAAATTTGATGCATCAAGGTTTAAGAGGATAATCCATATCTCATTTTGGTTGTGGTTTCATGTTCTAGTTATTTCAGGAAGAGAGAGAAAAACCCTAGTTTTGTGGATATTTACAATTTCATGGCTAAAATCGAAGTTACAAGATGAAAAGAAAACTATTCCAGAAACGTTGGGATATTTTCTAGGTATCCATGAAAAGTTTCAAGTATCTTGTGTGTATAAATTTGAAGATAGAAGTCCTCAAAGTTAGCCTACGAATTTCGACCTTAAGGGTTAAAAGCCAGTCTTGTGCTTTAAAGTGAGTTTGATGAATTTACATGTTGGATCAGATTTATATGGACTTGGAAAGATTATTATAGTCCCTCGTGATTTTTTTTTAATTCCTTTTTGATCTTTAAAATAGTTTTAATGATGAAGACCTAATGGCCCAAAATTGCCATATTAGGCCTATCTAGAAGGTGACTAAAACATGTGTGCTAGAGTGAATTTCTCCATGTGACATAAGGGGTTGGTACTTGAGGAATTTTTTTCACTATGTAATTTATGTTTTACTGGTTCAACTTAGAAGTGGCCTTAGAGGTGTTTGGAGTCGATTCCTCAAGACCGGTTCTTGAGTCCATTATAGCAGCTTTTGAGTATTTTTAGAGATTGAGATGGTTGAAGGCCTTGCAATATGAATTGGATATTGAAGTGAGTTTTTATAGAAATTAGATTCAAATATATTTCCAATGGCATATTACTTGATCCTAGATTTTTTCTATGTGAATCCATTCATTTTCTTGAGACTAAATTTTGGGTGCTTAAAGACCTAGTTGTGTATGTTGTTTCTTCGAATATTCATGGTGGAGATGGGAGTTGCATAACTTATTGATTTGGTTGGTAATGTTGAGAGGTTATTCCTGAATTATGTGTATTTTCTTATGTCTTACCAAATATAGATTATTCCCTTATATCTCATGGTGTATTCGTTGGTGCTCGAAGAGAATTTTTTGGCCTACTTAAGTGTCTTAGTGATTGTTGGTGCTGCCTTGACCCTTCCGACATATATTGGTAATTTGAGTAAATTTATATGATGTTGTAGATGTATTTTTGTGTTGGGATGACCAACCTATAGGTTTATGGCCGACCTAGGAGTGTTTATGATCTAGTGTTATGTATAAAAGCATGTTATATTTTATCATTTGAACTAGTTATGCCTATCGAGATATAAGTGAGCTAAAGTAGGAAGAAGAGAAACATAGAGTGGACAAGGAAAAATATATCGATAGGTATAAATACCTAGTAAATGTTGAGGATTAGATGTTTAGGTGAATTTACCTAATCAGTACATGTGATGGAATATTTGAGCAAGTTGAAGAAGAGCTTGTTTTGAGAGGGTTTAAAGAGAGAAGAGCTGAATTTGACATCATTATCAGTTGTAGGAGCAACATATATTCAGAGTTCATCCATTTCAAGTGGTTTATTTGGTGTTTGATCACCTTAGGGGTTATAGGATTATTTTCCTACTGAAATAGGGGTTGGTACTCCTTGTGGGGTTGGTGTCTCACCAAATAAATCTTGTGTGATGTGTAATATTCAAATAAGACCTTTGTTATTGGTAATATTAGAAAATACTTTAGTGGGTTTTATTCCCTATGAGGGTTTTCCACATATATCGGTGTTCATGTGCTCTCTCTCTCTCTCTCTCTCTCTCTCTCTCTCTCTCTCTCTCTCTCTCTCTCTCTCTCTCTCTCTCTCTCGCGTTTCATGCTCCCGTGAATTTTATAACACACCTAATTAGCCCTTGTGGTTTATAGATGTTGAATGAATGGTTTGTAGGATGAGAGCATGTAATGGAAAATTAAATGAAGGATTTGTAGCAATGATGCAACCCCTATCAATCCATTTTTATTCTTAAAATTATTGAGATTACTGGAATAAATTTAGGAAACAATAGCTCATTCAATAAGAATCTATTCAACATTGGGTTTTCTAGGTGCAAGGAATGAACATCCTAATGGTGAAACCTAGCTTATCCAATATGATTTCAAGAGTTTCATAAATATTCAAAAAAAAATAAAATATGAATTATAAATCTATTTGAATTCTCTACAAGGTGGAAACATCATTTTTGTTCTAAGGCTTAAAGGTTTCTTGAAACATTTCAATACCTTGTAGTTACTCCTCTGGCCTTAAAAAAAGGGCCTAAATTTTAAATTTTGGGTATATTAAATTCTTGATAATGGTCTCATTGATCTTATAATGTGTTTTAGATTAAAAATTATAAATCATTTGAGCCAAAAACATTATCATAAGCCTCCAAGATGAAATAATAAACTCTAGTGTCAAACTTTGGACATCTAGTGCTAAATCTACTTTCCATTTTTAGATTAATTAAATTTTGTACACTCCGGTGTCCCCACTATCCCCCAAAGGACAAGGTTACATGATTCACACCAAATTAAAACCTCATACTCCCCAACTCACACTTTGGACACCTAATTGCCCCACTGTCCCTTTTTTCCCCATGGTGCAATGGGTACAAGAGGGGATACTAAAGTGCAACCTAAAACCTTATTTAAGGTTACACTTTGGTTTCCTTGTTGTCACCTCTATCCCCTCTATTCCCAAGGGAAAAGGGTGACAAAACGTGTGATCTAAGAATTATGTAGCCTTTCGACCCCACGTGACCTTACACACTCTCCACCAAGGTATTTTCCCAACCCTTCATCTCATCCACCACACACCACAAGCTGCCACTTGTCACCATCTAGTGTTCCCTATATCCATCTTGAACCATTTGCAAACCCTTAGTCACTTAATTTACCCACCTGTGTTAAGTGTGTAGTTAGTACGGTGACTTAAATTAAAATACATAATAAAACTCATTTAACTCCTCACTCATCACACAGTTAGCCATTTTTCATGAAATATTGCTCTTTGTAACACCCTCCAAACATCATTTTCATACAAAAATTATTCCAAAATTCTTCTAGACATCCATAGCCACCAAAAATTAGAATTTTATCGTAACTCTTTAATCGAGTCCAAATAACTTGAAACTTTACCAAAATCTTCCTCTCCAAAATGCCTTTGTGAATATTTTTAAAGCAAACTAAATGATGCACTAGTTTTTTTAGAACATAAAACTTAAATAGCATACCATAAAACATAATTTTTCAATAATTTCCCGAAGATCCAATGGATGAAAAATCATGGAATTCAAAGCAGTAAGACCCCAATGTAAAATAGAATATTAAGACACTGGTTTCATTACTACCCAATAATGTAATTACAGTTTATTAAATTATTATGTGTTTATAATAGTAGGTTTTTAAAATACTCTGTTTCCCAAAGTGATGAATTCTCAGCATTTGTGATATCTGAAAAAGTAAGAAACATAAGGAAAAGCTTAATTCAGGAACTTTCTAAAAATATTAGTATCAGGAAAATGGGCATCTAAAATAGCATGTTTCTAAAAATAGTAAACCTTCATCAATTGAAATAAACCAACCGAGATAGTAGAATCGAGAAAAAAGTGGTAACTCATTAAAATAGTAGTTCTTGACCCTAATTGGTAAAAATAGAAAGTTCTAGATTTGAGTGCAGAAAGTTTGTGGTGACTCTAATTTTGCAATGTGATCAATACTTCACAATTTGATCAATGCAATCCAAATAGTGGTGTCACGAAACCATCCACAATATAATTTATGTTAACATCACAATTTTCTTAATCAATGCGTTATAACTTTAAATAATGATAAACGTTCAGTAAATAATGATAATAGCGGTGGAGTCCAATTGAAAGTATACAACGATGCAAACTAGAAGGTCATCATTAACAACAATCAATTGAAACTTCACACACACACACACATATGCTCATGTACATATCTATATATGTATATGTATATGTATGTGTGTGTGTGTGTGTGTGTGTGTGTGTGTGTGTGTGTGTGTGTGTGTGTGTGTGTGTGTGTGTGTGTGTGTGTCTATGTATATATTTGTATAAATAATTATATATGTATATTTATTAAATTAATTTGTATAATTTAATTAATTCATCATTCATCAAACATAGTGACAAATAATATATAAAATTGGGAGTGTGACAAGATATAGCATATTGTCATTCCTCTGCCACTTTCATAATGAGGTGGTGTGAATTCTTAAGTGATTTTATAATTCTCTTCGACATGAATTTAAAAAAGTTTCAAATTGCCTCAAAATTGATCCATTCAATATTTAGTTGAAATATAAAGTAGTGTTTTTACGACACAATCTCAATATTATCAAGGAGATACTTGAAAAAGGTGCTCAAATTCACGCTAATTTCATTACATGGATGTTGGAGATCATGCATATAAATATATTTGTAAATCCCTTCGCAAATATATGAAACGAGGACAAACCAAATCCATCCATATACCTTAGACTGACTTACCACCTTGTTAGACATTTCCAATGCCTTTCTTGAACATTATAAGATGGTGTTTCAAGCTAAATCCTACACCTAAGAATGTTAGAATATGCTCCAAAAATGTATGGATACAAATCCTTGCAAGCTATCTCGAGGTGGAAAAAAATGCAATGTAACTCCCCTTTACACTATAATAATTATACTATACCTTTCAGTGCATTGAAGGTGAGAAGGCCTCATGTATTGATGGGTTCTCTTGTGAATTTTATAAAATGACTTAGCACTTTATTGTCCCAAACTTTCTTCAAGTCTACAAAGAAGCATTAGAAAATCATTCGAGCCTTGATAAATCTTCAACACATATAATATTAAATTCATACATAAGATGGGAAATTTGGAGCTTATCTCTAATTAGATATTGATCACCTTGCTTAATTTTTCTTATAAAATCCTTGCTAAACACCTGGTGATGTGGCTTAAATATATTCTTCCACTCATCCTAAGGCCTTAGGAAAATGGATTTATCAAATGAAAATGCATTCTAGATGACATTTTTATAGTTTGGGAAGCTAAGGGTGGGATCTAACCTTTAACAAAATTATTTTCCTTAAACAGATTTTGACAAGGCAAATAATATTTTGATTGTTGTTGGAAATATAGATTTCATAATATTTTTTTCCATTATGGAGACCAAGGTTTCTCATTTTTGTTTTTTTAATTTATAAGGGATTTCCTCTTGTAAACATGGACTCATTCACCTCGGTTTTACCAACTTGTGTTACCATTTTTGTGAGTATACTAAAGTTTCGTTATGCAACTTTTATGGTTTTGGCAAAAAAAAAAGATCATGTGGGATTGGATTCATGAATGCTTTCATCCATTTCATTTGGAACATGTCCTTTGGAAAATATTTTACTTGGTGATTGATCATGCTTTCCCATGGCCTTCACCTAAGTCTAGAAAAATTTCATAGTGGAAATCCTTTTTATCTAGAAATACAGAAGTGTCATTCTTTTCACTCATATAGTTGTAGATTGTAATATTTCTATTTCCGTAAGTGATAATTGTGTCTAATGAATTCAATATTTAACATACTTAAAAACTCGAGGATGGCATATGATATCGCGAATGCGAAAAGAACTTTCTAATTTGAACCAAATTTGTAGAGAGGAATGGAAGGACTCAAGGGAGATTGAGGGCCATGGAGGTGGAGTAGGAGGAAACCCGAGTAGAAAGCGGTCTTCCATTGGAGTTGAGACATCATCTAGGGTTGGGAAAAATATGTGCCCTAACCCATCTATTCGAAGTGGGAAATCCAAGACGGCGGTCACAAGAGGTAGTCATGGTTCCATGAACAGAATTGTAGGGGAGGCATTTATAGCGCTAGGAGTTTTGATCTAGTATTTTTGTTTAAGGATGCTCTTGGGAAAAATTACAATTTGTATCTCACGGTGGTCGGGCATATTTGATCAATCTGGAGGAAGAGACCCCATCCCTAGTCATTGATAACTAGGAGGTGGAAGATTATTACCAATCCCTATCTCGGGAGGTCGTAATTGGCTGATTCAATGGGTTTTGGCCTTCCTCTTCCACCTTATATCAGTGGATTTTCTAGAATTGGATAGATAAGTGTGAAATTTCCCTCTGCTCAAGAGGTTTTTTTGTGGTAAATTTTCGGGAGACAAAGGACTTTTGACATTTCCTCTCCGTAGAAGGACCATGGTTTTGGGGCAATGTGGGCTTATTTTTGACTCCATGGTTCCCAGATTTTGATCCGAACACTCTTTCGATTTCTAAAACCCCTGTTTGGGTTAGACTTCCCAATCTCCTTTGCATCTTTGGTATGCACTTGGAGGATATTGGAAATGTTTTGGGCAAGTTTATAAAAGAAGATATGGATAGAACTCATTCGGGCATGTGCTCCTTCGCTCGAATTTGTGTGGAAGTCGATTTGAGTAAGGGTCTACCGATCGAATTAATTTGAAATTTGGCAATTTTCAATACTCCCAATCTTTAGACTATGAAAATACTGACATTCCAGATGTAGAATTTGCAGAAATCTGGGGCATTTGCAAGCATGTTTTCCTTTGAATAAAAAAATGAAAAAGGGTGGTTCGGCCTCGACTGGTGGATGGGGTGCTCTGGACCCAGATTTGGTGTCTGCCATGAATTTCAAGGAAAAGCCGTGTACATCCAATACCGAGGACAAGGTAGAAGGAAATATGGAATTAGGGAAGATGAATACAGAGAAGGAATCTCAAGGAGTTATTATGGTAAGTGGATCGAAAAGGGAACATTCTCCTTAAGAATCGGACTCGATAAGGAAGTATTACCAAACCTTTAGGAGGATTCAACAAAAACAAGTGATCTCATGCTAGTGGTTGCCTCGGAAAATGGAATGTGGCATGAGGTAAAGAAAAGGAAAGGGAAAAAGGATACATGGGTAGTATTGATGACTATCTATCATCCCAAGGTGGGAAATATCTTCTCCGGAGTGAGTATTGAATTGTACTCTTCTAGGTTGGAAAAATCCCATTTCTAAGTATGCATAATATATAGTTTTCTATATAGGTATGTCTATGAGCTGGTTTGTGTTAGTAAGGAACCACTGTTATTTTTTTTATGAAGCCTATTTTAAATATGATGATTTAGCCTCAGCTTCATGTACAGGGTATAGGCCCCTTCAACCCGCTTTATCAATAAAAAATTGTGTATAATGAATTCTTCGTATTCAAGTCCAAGCTCATGAGGTGGCACTGGAAGTGGCCCACCTCTAGAATATTTTGGACCATTGGGGAAATTACCTTTACACTATTTATCATGTTATGTTAATATTTTCCATTCAAACTCCCACTCCTAAGGGTCCTAGCCATTGATGAAGTCACTATGGTCATCATGTGTGCATCCATTCTAGGTGGGGCTCACCTCCTCATAAGTTCATGCACTCGCCTCATAACCATTATAAATTGTTGTCACCACGAGATACTAGAAAGTTACCTTAGATAAATTTAGTCACTTTTCCACGTCAAGGAAAAGAGGACCAAGAATACGAGCCATAGGAGGGAATCACTTCTACTTTCACTTCCTGGAGCCCATTCGTGATGGGAAAGACTTTGTAGGTAGAAACTAAGGAAAGATTGATGACCATAATCCTCCGCCTTAGTCACTTTTTATGTGTGCATCTTGTTGACCATTTTGGTCAATCATCGAGGGCGTACAAAAAAATTCATTTTCTTGGTTTTGGACAACTTAAGGGATGGCTTGTAGGAAAATCAACAGCTTTATGTATTATCCCATAATATAGTGCCTCATGTATATTAACATTCCAAGGTGTCATATTCAAAAAAATCATGCAATAGCCTTAGAAGACTAATGCAGCTATTTGATGAAGGTGGTAAGGGTAGTATACATCATAAATTATCTTTGTAATACAACAAATACGATTGTAAATTGGCATAATTTAGGAGAAAATTTTGTTTATAATTAGTTGTATTACTTGGGTTCTTGAGATTAAATCAAGCATAGGTACAACTAATTTATTTTATTCCTTTATGATTAATTGAAGTTGTATTTTGTTTTGAGTTGTAAAGGTTCATTTAAAATACTAAAACAAAATGTAAAATAATATGTAAAACTCATAGCATAAGAAATAAAGATTACATTTATCCCACACAAGCCATGGGATATGGCTTAGGAAATGCATATAAATATATAGGTGATAACGTGAGAAATTAGTAACTGTCATTTCCTAAAGTTGAAGACCACCCCAAGATTTTTAGGATTGCTCAAGGCTACTACTCCAGTACCTGAAAATATAAAAAAGAGAGTTAGAGCTCAGGGTCCCTATTCTCTCATCTTACAAGTTTCGTATGTATAAACATCACCATCTAAACAAATGAAAGAAACAATGTTAGAAATGAAAGCATCTATTTCCATATTTTATAAAGTTATAGGATAGCCATATAAATTGAAAATATTACTAGAAATTCATGAAAGAAAACAAGGTATTCCAACTCGAGATCAAATAAGAAGAGATACAAAGATATATTTTGAGCATGGACAACATTCTTTGCATACAATCAATATCATTTGGCAACTCATGGAAAGAAAAAAATGGTAGGAGAGAAAGAAAAAAAGAGATTACAACTATCAATTATCACCATAGGATCAAGTACATGAATTATAGTTCAATGTTTCATATCTAAAAGAAGTTTCAATGTCATATCAACAACAATCTCAATTAGCATGCAATAGGTACGGTGAATATGGATAAACCTTTAATAATGCATTTCGAGTGGTTTCAAGAGTAGAAAAGAGTATAATTTTACATCATGATCATGAACACGGGATTGTAATGCATTAATGGTGCAAGTAGTTGTTTAAGATATATTTAAAAGAGATACATATGCTCATGTTATAGTCATCCAATTAAGATGGAGAGATAGTGTCAAGATTCGAATGTCATCAAGTATGCATTATTAATTTCAGAAAATAGATTCAGATTTGAAGAACCATAGTGATCAAGAAAAATTTCAAGAGGTTTTGGTATTGAGACCTCCGAGGGTGAAAGGTGTACAGTAATTAAGATGCATACTTCTAGTTTAAAGAATCCTTAGTTTTGCAAAGACAATCAATTCTCATAAAGTAGCGATTCAAACAATCGGTTTGCATATTTGTATTAGCCTCCATTCTTATATTGAATATTCATAACAAAAACATAGCTATGTATTTACAAAGTCCAAAATTTATATTTTGAGGAACTATGCAAATCAAATCTAAGGTTGAGATGTTCAGTTTTCATTACAATTGAACACAAGCTCAACACTATAGCTAATCACCTTAATGTCAAAAAGCATTTCACTTGAATGTGGATGGTAAAAGCATAAATTGCTAGAAAAATACAAATGAACTACTATCTCAGTAGAAAATACCAAAAATGCATGCTCGGGAATTTATGGTTGATATTTAAGCTTGTTATATGGGATCCAAAGTTATTTCCATGGATATTACCCTTCGAGGAAAATAGTATCATTTACAACATTCAACTAAGCATCTAGAAAAAATGGATTTTACTGGTAAAATTTCAAGGATGCATCACATGAATGGAATCTAGGTAAAAAAATATGAAGCTACATTAAGCATGTTTTTTCATTAGCAAATAGAGCTCTTCAAAGTTGCCTTGAGATGTTTTATACAATATAGAAAACCTAGATCCACAATGTCTAAGCCAAGGCAAGTATCATACTAGTTCAACTCAAATACATCTGCAGGAAATGTAAATTTTTCAAGAGGTATAGGGATGAAAAGCTACGAGTTAAAATGTAATAACTCGAGCTTAGTTTTTTAGAAAATCCAAATTTTCGAGAGCTCATCAACATAGGAACAAAGAAAGTATATTTAAAGGAAAGCAATGCAGAGTTATAGAATATGAATTTCAAATTTTCGGGGATGTATATGCCTTAACAATGCAAATATGTTTTGAAATGTATCAGGTTTTCAAGCATATAAAGTTCAAAGAGAAAAACAAGTGGTTTTGAGCATCTATCTAAAGGTCATGCTCCACAAAGATTATTGCATGATTAAAGAAAGCACAAAAATTAAAGTTTCAATTTTTCTTCTAGGGATCAAAGTTCTCATCCACAAATCTGATTGTGTTTGTAAACACTTAGAATTTAGCTTGAGTAATTTAAATACTTAAATTATGCTAATTATACCCTTTCCACAAATTGACAACATATCATCAATATCACACATTTTCTCTGCTATCATCATTAATTAATTACATTACGTTAGTTAATTAACTCTTATATCCAACAACAATGCCAATTAATGACCTTTCGTTAATCAGCTCCCCTTTCTATCTAGATTAATTAATTATTTCTAATTAATTAAGCTCCCCTTTCTATCTACATTAATTAATTATTTCTAATTAATTAATACCCCTTTCTATCTAGATTAATTAATTATTCTTAATTAATTAATTCTCTCTTCTATTTAATCAATAAATCGTCATTTATTTGATTAAAATCCTCTC
This sequence comes from Taxus wallichiana var. yunnanensis, assembly GCA_018340775.1. Classification (NCBI taxonomy): domain Eukaryota; kingdom Viridiplantae; phylum Streptophyta; class Pinopsida; order Cupressales; family Taxaceae; genus Taxus; species Taxus wallichiana. Next base: position 673,489,732 of record CM031243.1, on the reverse strand, counting down.
ATAACATAAATCATACTAACTATTCCTCTAAAAAGATTCTATAAGAGGTTGTTTTGGCATACATGACAATAGTTTTCATGACGATAAACACAAATTTACTCTCCGAGTTTTTGTGTGGTATGGGCCTTATTTGTGTGAGGCCTCTTTTTGAGGAAGAATTTACTCCCCTTATATAGTTGTTCCTCTTCAATCAGAAGCTATGGAATTATGGGTAGATTCGGACACCTTAAGTTCTTACGCTCATGAAGCTTCTACATGCACTTCTCCTTTTGATTCATGGAAGATGAAAGTATTCTAATATGGTTGTGGGGAATATAATGTGCAACAAGATCTCCTAGTTTTAGACTTATCATTGTCGCCTAAAATGAGAGGCCGACCCAACTATAGTCTCGGATGGCCTACGAGATGCGTGAACTATGGGGACATTCTTACCTAGGGATTTCTTGAGGAAAATTTATTGGACCCATCTATGACTTGGGTCTGGAGGATACTTAGCCGACTTGCTACCAAATCTCTAAGTATGAAAGTCTAGCCAAATGATACATTCTATGGGCTGCAAGGGTCTAGGATGTGGAAAGAATGAGAAAGGACCAAGAGAACCAGTTCCTCTCCCACATTTCAAGACAGAAAGATATGGTATCGACATTCGACCCTATGGATTACACCCTAATGATTAAGATGATACCTATTCGAAAGAGTGCGAAGATAGCTCGATTATTTAGATAAGCGACCACATTCCCACTTTGTAGCCAATATGAGGATCTTTCCTCCATGAACCTATTCATGGATACTGATGTCCTTACCTTAACCCCCATTGAACCTAAAATTGACCTTGTTTACCCTTGCCTTGTCAAATGGGACCAACAACGTCACATACCACTGGACCTCTTTGAAAATGATGAGGCCATTATAGAATTCATGGGCATTCAAGATACAATTCCAATTGGAGACCATAAGAAGGGTTTCTACATTGACTTAGATACCTACGCATACTTCAGAGAGGAATATGAGCTTTGTGGTCAGCAAAACTTAAGAAAAAGTGAGGGAAAAATTTCCAATGAAAAGCCTCGGCAAAAGCAAAAGTCCAAGTCACACAGTGAAAACCTCTTTGAGGCATTGGTAAAAAACAGTAACAAAATAAATGGACAAGAAAAGTGACCACACCAAGGGTGAAAATATCGTAGAGACACCCTTGGAAGAAGATCTCAACCTTCCTCCCGATCCTACGCATATGGAGGATTTTTCAAAAATGATAGTGGAAGAAACCATTGATGTGAATATTGGAATAGAAGATAACCCAAAGATAGTCAAACTGGGAGCTTCACTCTCATCATGAGAGAAAAATAAATTCACCATGCTTATATGGGAATATGTATATATATTTGTGTGGTCCTATAAGGGTATGTCGGGATTGAATCCAACTATGGTAGTGCATAACCTATTTGTGCACATAGACATCAATCCCATCAAATAGAAACTTAGAAAAATGCATCCGAGGTGGCTCTGTTGGTTAAAGAAGATCTAGAAATATTTCTGGTAGTAGGCTTCATTATACCTATTGATTACTCAGAATGGATATTGAATATAGTCCCTGTATAAAATAATCCTTTCGGGATCAAAATTTGTACAGATTTTAGAGACATCAATAAGGCGTGTCCAAAAGATTATTTCTTGTTGCCCAATATTGACATGATTTTTGATTCAACTACGTGATATGAGATGTTATCTCTTATGGATGGCTTTTTAGGTTACAATCAAATCAAAATAGCATATGAAGATCAACACAAGACAACCTTCATAACCCCTAGGGGACTTTTTGTTATTAGGTAATGCCTTTTAGCCTCAAAAACATAGGTGCAACCTATCAAAGGGCAATGACAGTGATTTTCCATGATATGATTCACGACATCATGGAGGACTATGTTGACGATATCCTAGGAAAATCCAAGACAAGAGAAGATCACCCTGAGATTTTGTGGCATATCTTCGAATGCCTACGGGAATACAAAGTCAGATTAAATCCAAAGAAGTGTGTGTTTGGTGTATTTTTAGGAAATTTACTTGGCTTCATTGTATCACGAAGGGGGATTGAGGTAGACCCAACTAAATTTACCACCATTACTGAAATTCCTCCTCCCAAAAACATCAAACAACTGTGTAGCTTGCAAGGAAAGATACAAGCCATCCATCATTTCATTTCACAGCTAGCTAACAAATGCCATTCATTCACCCATCTACTTAAAAAGATGTTACCTTTATTTGGGGACCAGAGCAATAGTAGGCCTTTGCCTTACTTAAGCAATACTTGGATAACCCATCTGTCATCATGCCTCCAACTCCCGATGAACCACTTTTGTTGTATATTTCTTCTACTCAATTCACTATTGGCATGTTGCTTGCCCAATATGACCTAAGTCACAAAGAAAAAGTTATGTACTATCTTAGTTGTACCTTAATTTCTTATGAGGTCAATTATCCTTAGATTCAAAAGGCTTGTCTCGCTATTGGTTTTACCTTCCAAAAATTGTGCCATTACTATTGAATACTAAAACCAATCTTATATCCAAGATTGACCCACTCAATTATTTGTTATCAAACCCACCCGATGGGTAGAATGGCTAATTGGATCAATATCTTTGGCGAATTTGACATCAAGTATGTACACAAAAATTTGATTAAAGGACAAGTGCTCACCAAGTAGTTAGCATAAGCACCTTTGTTGCCGGGAAAAGTTCCTATGAGTCTTGATCATCGGACACATCATTAAGGTATATTAAGGAATCATTCTTTTGGAAAGTGCACTTTGATGGATCTAATTCACTTTACATGGCTCGAGAGCAGTGTAGTGTTAATTACTACTTCGGGTGACCCCATACCTCAAGCTTTTTGTCTTTATTTTCTATGTACAAATAATATCACGGAATATGAGGTACTCATCGCTGGGATGAAGCTAAAAATAAAATGGGATATCCAAAATGTCAAGGTCATTGTTGATCGCAACTAATCATCAAACAAGTCAATGATGAATACAAAGTCAAGGTCAAGAGCTCATCCCATATAAGAAACTAGTGGAGACTTTGAAATAATATTTTCGCATATTACATTCAACCATATTCCAAGAGCACAAAATAGATCCACAAACGCAATGGAAACCATAGGTTCTATGCTACGAATTCCACTAGAGAGAAATGACATGCCATTCTTTGTTGAGAATCTATGTCACTGTATATGACATGTCGAGAATCATGCTTGGCTTGTGAAGTTGTTGGTCCATATTCCTCGTGGTATGCTCACATCTATGCCTATCTTAAACACAATACCTTTCCTTCTGACATCTCCCACTCCGAAAAAAATCCTTATCCACCAGATATCCTGTTACACCCTCTTAGGAGGTACACTCTATCATTGTGGCTATGATGGGAATCTATTACGTTGTCTAGATGTATCGAGTTAGTCCAAGAAATCAATGAGTTACATGAAAACGTGTGTGAAGCCCATACAAATGGAATGGTTTTAGTAAAGAAATTGTTAAGGATAGGCTACTATTGGCCTACTATGGAAATAGATTGCTGAAAATATGTGAGGAAATGTATGTTATGTCAAAAATATGGAAATTTTATCCATGCACCATCGCACACGTTACAACCAACCACAACCCCATGGCCATTTTCAAAATGGGGACTTAATTTAATAGGGAATCTCACCCCTACCTCATCTGATGGTCATACCCACATCATCACAGCCACAAAATATTTCACTAAGTGGGTGGAGGTTGTTCCATTAACTTATGTTACGGTGCTCAAATTTCAAAGTTTATCATGAATCACCTTATTTGCCAGTATGGCATTCCTGCTGGCCATAGTTACTGACAATGGAAAATCATTCAAGAAAAAGACAATAAAGGACCTTTTTCATCAATTTCAAATAAAATTAAAGTGGTCTACACCATATTACCCTCAAGGTAATGGGAAAGCTGAAGCCACTAACAAAACATTGGTTCGGATCATGGAAAAGATGGTGAGTAAGACATGTCACAATTGGCATTTACAAATTCACCCAACCCTCTGGGCTTATAGGACCTCCATTCGCACTCCTACTAGTGTGACACCATATTCCTTAGTGTTTGGGAACAGAATCTATCATCCCATTGGAAATAGAGCTTCCTTCCCTGAGAATATCTCTTAGGGATTATCTAGAAAAGGATGAGGATTACAGAGTGGCCAGGCTGGTAGAATTAGAACTCTGGATGAAAAGTGCATCTCACGCCCTTAAAAATCTCAAGGTTTATCAGAATAGAGTCTCCTGAAACTATAACAAAAGGATCATACCTCATCAATTTTAGGTCGGAGATTTGGTCATGAAAGAAAATTAGTTCAACACAAGGGAGGAAGAGAGAGAAAAAGGCAAGTTTGAACCACATTGGTTAGGACCTTACGTCATTGTGGAAAAATATGGAACATGAGCATACAAACTTTCCCATCCCAATGGTGATGAGATCCATGATCCTATGAATGCCATGCACCTCAAGCAATTCTATGCTTAAACATGGCGCAATTTTAAAAAAACAACAAAAAGTAAAAAATGATCAAAATACAAAAAAATTAAAATAAGAGAAAAAGAAAAAGAGAAAGCAAGTCATCCATATGTGAAAACCATGCAATTTTGGAACTTTGGATAGGTCCCTTGGTAAAAACCAGTTTCCAGCACCTTGGGAGGATTCATTTTTCACAAACATCTTGCATCTAGAGGGTAATTTTACTTAGTCTAGGGCTAGTTCCACACCTGCATCTAAGATTCCCTGTGAACCTATCTTTTCAAGCCTTGATTTGGATTTTCTCCTCTTATAATTAGGTGAAGGGATGGTCTTTTTATATTCCCCATCTAAAGTGGGATAACTTCGTGACTTCACCTTCCTATTTATAAACACATGGCACTTGCCCTTGTATATTCTCTCGTCTAATGCTTTGGGGGCATCCACATTTCTTAGTTACCTGTGCATAGCTTCAGAAAACCTTAGAAAATCACAAAAACATTCAAATATGTTCAAAATCGTAAAAACATTCAAATATGTTTGAAAATCACAAAAACATTCAAATATGTTTAAAAATCACAAAAACATTCAAATATGTTCAAAAATCGCAAAAACATTCAAATATGTTCAAAAATTGCAAAAACATTCAAATATGATCAAAATCCAAAATAATAGAAAAACACAATACACAAAAACAATAGAAAAGTGTTTCACAAAACAATCTTACAAAAACATAACTTTAGTTTACTTACTTTATCTTGTTTCTTGCTTTGTTTGTGTACATTGTTTGCTTGTATAGTTGCTGCTTGTTTGTACATTTGTATAGTTTTTTTCTTAGACATACTTTGATAAGATTCATCTTTTCTTTCTTAGATTATATTCATTCTTACTTGTACATATGAAGTTTGTTTTTCATGCTTGTAAATAATTATACATAGTTGTGTTAATTCATGTTGGTTAGCACTGTATATTTGGTTAGGTTTGTTAACATTTGCTTGTGTCTGCTTATTGCATGTACATAGTTTTGTTATCACATCATCATATCTCCATCAATATCATCACATCTAACATCATCTATACATCATATATAAATAAACAGACTAAGTATACATCAAACATGAATGCTAAGCTAATCATTGCATATCGTATCATCAAATGGGGGAAAGAGGGATTACAAATATCAAAATCTATCCCCCACACCAATATCATCGTGTCATCCCATCCACTAATCTAGAGCATCACATGTACAATACAATTGATATCATCTATGGATCTATCATGTAAAAATCAAACACATGTGGTACAAACATCTCAACTATCATCATGATACATACAAAGTGTGAAATCAAACCATATAACATCATGATACATCCAACACCCATAATCAATCATCAAAAATAAAATACATCATCCCATGACAAATGTGCCACATCAAAATGTCCATATATACATGTATAAAATGTTTGTCTCAAGGAGGATATGCATGTCAGGTGTACTCTCAGGCCTCGATCGGTGCGTCTCTTGTAGGATCTTCCACTCACCATCATCCTCATCACTATCGGGGTCTCATGGTAACTTTTGGCAATGGTTGGTAACAAATGAATTGATCGTAATGATTTACCCCCGTGTGGGATATATTAAACCATTCTCATTGTTTGTGATGCTTGATGGCCTATTTTGACCGCTTGCCGTTGTCACTCTAATTTTTCTTCTACTCGCCATGAATAATTATTTTATTTAATTTTTCACCGTGCTTAGGGCATTATTTTCCACCTAGTACTCATTTCTTCTCACTAGGACAATTTCTGCTCCTCGCGATGTCGCTTCTTACACACTCCATCGAATAATTATTTTGTTAATCTTTCTATTCTCATTGGGGTATTATTTTCTGCATGCATGACTAATGACTCCTCACCCGCACCCAAAACCAACCTCATAATGACTTGACCAAGCCCACAACTAATCCCTCGGGAGAAAAGGAGGGAAAGTTGGCTATTTTACTAAAAATAGCCCACTTTGACTTAACCGACACATCGGTTCTACTCGGCCGACCCGTCGGTTACGTAACCGCCATCGGTTCCCTGTAAATGACCTCCTGACCAAAAACAAGGGGGGGGGATTTTCATTGATCGAATCGAGAAGTCATTGAAAGAATCAGGATTTCACTTGGCCGAGCAGAGACAAGTGAAGAAAAGAGAGGAGTTTGCAGAGAAGGACATTGAGCCCAAGGCTGCTATGTTGAGTAAGAGCCGGTGACACTCATCCAAGCATTGGGAGAGAAGATAGCTCATCTTGGATTGTCAGATCATCCTGCTGAACCCTGCCTTCGTCATCACAGTCCTTGAACCCGCATCTTCATCAGGAACTAGTAAGTACTGTCTTGTACGTTCTTTTAATAATATTTCTTGGACTTCTGAATCACAGTAATTACAAGTCTACTCCCAGATCCACTACCGGTAACACTCTCCATCTAACTTTCATTCCTCTACCCCTACATTGCCCCAAGAACAGCCCCCATACTCTCTGAGTCTTCTCCATCACCTCATTACCTATCCCCAATCATTTACCAGCCTTATAAACACCATAGCTATCATATAGCCATCTTATAGCCAACCTTCACCAAAGCCCCTAAATCACTGCCCCTACCGATATCGGTTATCAGCAACCGGTACCGGTGACAGTGACCGGCATCGGTCACTGTGATTCAAAACCAAGACCAGCCTTTTCTCTATTATTCTAACAAGGTAAATAAATTGTAATTGGACAATAGCTTATTTGTTAGAATTTGTGTTAATTCATATTAGCAGGGGAACTGACCACCTTCGAAAGGAAGTCTCATATTTCCTGGGCCCAAGGCAGTTCCCTCACTTATTATCTAATTAGAATCTGGTGGTCTTGTATTCTTATTTGCAGGTAGTCCTTCCCAGGACAAAAGGAGTTCTTTGATCGATCGATCTCTCTCTCTGTAGTGCGTGCGCACCCTCTCAACATTCAACAGGTATTCCTCCTAGCCCTAACCCTTATTTGTTTCTCAAAGGAATGAAAGGATAGAAGCAACTCTATTCCAGGAACGGAAGCATTTTGTGTGAAACATTTTGGCACGCCCGGTGGGACCCATTTTGGGTTTCTTTCATTTCTTGCTTGCTTTCATATAGGGAGCATACTTGCTATTTTCTTCTTCTAAAATATTCATAAGATATTTTGTTATATTTGGTAAAAGAATTTGTCTTGCTTTCACATCTTTGCATTAGTGAAAGTCATCTTCTTTGCTTCATCGAATATCATTTTTGATTTGGGTTTAAAACACTTGCATCACATTCTTGCTTGTTGTTTTCAATTCTAGTGAACGTAGATTAAGTAATAGGTCATACACGTGGGGGTGATATCCACGGTATTGACAAGAAATTAATCTTACTTTCACTGCACAACACATACCGAATCACATCATAATTAACACAACAACTCAAACATCCCCCTTTTCCGCGGTATTCCTCCGCCCGATTGAGGTAACCTTATAAGCCAAAACAAACTTGACATTTCCCCTAAGTCTTTTGTTTAGGATTGACATCATCTTGCGTCTAAGGCATAAGCCCAAAGTGATTAAAACTAATCCTAGGGTTAGTCTATTAATTTCTTGTGCATCTTGCTTGTTTGTGGTTCTGTTTTTCTGTCATACACTGTTTTCTGTGATCACTTCAGAACAGTTTGGTAGGCATACTAAGCACTGTTAACCCCAAATCAGCAACTTCCTATAGATTCTTACACCGGTCCTATTATACCAGGCATCGGTTAACTACGGCGTCGGCTATAGTATAACCGACATCGGTTACGGCCGATCGATATCGGTTTCTGTCTTTCAGAGTTCCCAAAACCAGCAACCCACCAATTCCAACATTTTTTGTTGCTTCTATTCCTGATAGATTGCATCCCTGTTGTGTACTCTTGTCCATGGTTGTTATCACTCGGAAAAAAAGTTGCAGCCATGGTTTCACATGCCTGCTCCGTGCCTTTTCTGAATCACCCCCTTCACATCCTGTGGGGAATCCTACGGACACCAGCGAGGTTCCCAAAATCCCTGTAGGAGATAAGGAATTTGTGAAATTTTGGACGCTAATCCTAGCATTGTACAATACTATTTGTCTCATGCCCCTGACCGTACACCCGATGGTCAACTCCTTGTTGGCATGCCTATTAGTATAGCTGCTCATTTAGCTCCTTCTCCACCTGATAACTCCGCTTTGCCTTCTGCATCCTTAGCCCCGTCTCCCAACTCAGTGGTTTCGGGGGTTCATACGGCACAGATTGGCTTTCCTTTGGTTAATCTAGGGCCCAACATATCATTACCACCGACTGCTCCTACCTCATCTTTCTCGAGACTGCTCCTTTCATAACTTGCTCTCTGCCACCTATCCACACAAGCTTCCCTTCTCAAGCTCCGCCTACCTTTTCATTTCCACACACGTACCCGGTGACTTCAACATCTTATATAGGACATCCCTATTCGGTCGCCTCAACATATTCATCCTCAATACCTTATCAACATTCAACCCCACCATTGTCTAATGGTGGCCCTTGGCCCAATCCTCCTCCATTTATGGCAACCGCACCATCATCTCATCCAACTACTGATTTAATCAAACAAATGATGGACAAGATGCAAAATCTGGAGGCTTCTATTTCAGGAAGCCGTAGCGCCCTGACATACGAGCAAGTTTTTTGGGAGCCTATCCACCCTTCTGTCCCCCTTCATTCATATCCTCCTCAATGGGAATTACCAAAATTTACTCGTTTTAATAGTAAGGAGGATCCTCAACAACACTTGCGATCATTTAGACATGCACTTTATCTATCGATTGCTCATGACGATGCCTTACTACTCCACACCTTTCCCATGTCCTTATCAGGACCCACCTTGGAGTGGTACAGTGCTTTAACCCAGCACTCAATCTTCTCTTTTAACCAATTAGCCCAATCTTTCTTGGATCATTTCTCCATTAACATTGCCAAGAAAGTATCTATCACCGACCTCTATGCTATCCGACAATTTGAAGACGAATCTATCGCAGATTTCGTTGGACGATGGCGGGGCCTTATCAACCAACTTACGTATGCCTTGCCTCAGGCCGAACTTATCGAACTCTTTACGTGGGCCTGCGCTAAGCACATTTCTCCTACCCTCCAAATTCAAACTTTCCGCACATTCGATGAGGCCTTTACTATGGCTCGAAAACTAGAGATTCGAGCCTTAGAGGAAGAGAAATTGCGGTTGCGCAACAAAAACCCCAATTTCTGAACCCAAGACTCCACCAACAAACCTAACACCACCAATCCTCACACATCGACTGCTTCGAAATCAAAAGGAGTTGTACACGCGGTGATGGTCAAATCCCAACCACCGTCTAATACCCCGCCAAAAACCACCTATAAGTATAAAGCTGAGCCCATCAATTACACTCCCTTGGGAGAAACTTATGGTGTGATATTGGAAAAATTGCTTAAAGCGGGAGCTATTACCTTACCTCCTGTTAAACCTCACTCCGGGTTTGATTCCACCACCCGCTTATACCTTCTTGGTACAAAGAAAATGACTTCTGTAACTTCCACCGCGTGAAGGGACACAGTCATGAAAATTGCAAGATGTTGAAAAACATAGTGCAGGAAATGGTTGATGTAGGGGATATAGCCCTCGATAATCCTAACGCCCCTGCTAACCGGAATTTGAAAATTTTCAACAAACCATTCCCAAATCACTCTTCTAACTGTAACATAAACCAAGATATCTTAGCCGAGGAGAGTGTTCATGAAATCCATGCAGTCTTCGACTCCCAACCAAAAGCCTCTATCGAGAAAATTCTGAATCAAGCCCCTTCACTAACGCAGGGACCCGAACCCCCTTCACCACCATCAAGACAAGATGAAATCCTTGCCGTTCCTTTCCCCATAAAGGAATTAACCCAGAGTTCTCTTCTCACAGATGAGCCTTCTTACACCACATCCTTGCAAGACTGTGAGCGGATGTTATCTAACTTATCTATTTCCCAAACATCTCCTTCTACCACTCTTGTTGCACAAGAGGAAGGCTCGCCACTTCTTTTGTCATCCTTAGACGAGAAACCCCTTGAACCGGCATCACCAAATTCTTTAATCATGACGGATCCTCTCAAACATGCCCTCCTACCTATTAGTTCTTCATCGCCTAAATCTTTTCAGTGACCGGTTGACCTCTTAACGCCCATGGATACAGTGCCTCATTTACCCCCTGTATTACACCCACAGTGGACCAGGAATCACAACCCACCTTTCTTCCATACAAAAGTTCCTATTCACACGTGAGGATTGTCATCCCTCAGAAGATAGACGAGTCCTATGGGAACGTTTGTGTACACCATATTCTACTCAAATGCAGATGACCGATCCAGACGCCTCTACCATATACCCGAAGTGTTTACAAAAGCTTAAAATGCCTATGTCCTCATCTTCACCCCCCTCATCTCTACCAAATACCTCATCCACCTCTATTGACCTAACCAAACCTTCCCCTATGCTTGGGACCTCACCAATTCCCAGTCTAACACACCCACCTAAACGGTTAGATTTATCCAAAAGTAAAGCCGTCCATCCACTTAGGAGACAGACCCAATCTCCTCAAGCCCAACCTATGCCTCTATCACAACTAAAACCATCGCCGTCACACCTACCTTCCATATTGGGACCTCATCCCTCCACCTTGCATCAATATATCATACCTCCTGCATTTTCTTTAAAACGACCTACGCCTTCTGCACCCATACAGAGATCCATGGGTGTATCAAACACTAAATCACCCACGTATCTGTCCACCTATCAACCCTAAACAAACTCCATCATCAAAGGATTTGTTTTTTGTCACTCCTCTTTCTCCGTGGTTGTTTCCTGATACCACATCATCGGTGGCCTCATCATCTAACCAGCTAAACATAACTTCTACGTCGAAGAAGCCACGTTTAGTTAAATCCAATTATCAAAACCCCTTGGCTAAACCGCCACCCGTACAAATCAACCATACCCAGTCATTACCGAAACCTACCCAGTCAATAGCCTCATCTTCCTCTGAATTTGACCCGCTCAAAGGGTCTTACGCCAAAATCCTTGCTATGTTGGTGGAGAATGCGACCATTTCCCTACCCCCACTTAGACCCTATGATCCATCTAAACCTCGACCTATAGGTTATGATGAGTCTAAAATCTGCGCTTACCACCGCACACCAGGACATGATGTAGAGGGATGCAAAGCTTTGAAAGCCATTCTTCGCCAGTCACCTCTCTCAGATAGAAAGGTTAAGAAAGAAAACTTACGAAGGGAGAGACCTTTAGCTTCAATCCCCTCTCCTATACCACCTATCCCCGCCTCACCAAGATCTATCATTATTACTGACCCCACCAGCTCGAAGACCATGACTTATCCCTACTTGTCTTCCTCCTCTCGTTTTCTGAGATTAACATGATTAGTGTTCTTTACTCGAGGCGAGAAAAACAATGGGAAAGCTAAAGAAAGCACACTGTGGCCTCTCTTTCTCCATCCACCATCCGATCGCACCACCACCTAAAGTGGTTATTCGTGGACTGCCTACCCCGTCTCTAATGGAGTTGCCCACCGAACCATGATCAAAGCGACTTCACCGATCACACTGTAAAAATGACCTTTGTATGATCTCATTCAGACCTCTGAATCTCATCGACAAGCTCTCGTTGAAATTCTTCAAGGGATAGAGGTCTTACCTAATGAAACCTTTCCCGTTGCCTCCATTTTAACACCCAATCACGTTGCTTCGCTCACCAAACAACCTATCTCCCTGACCACTTTTGTCTCTCAGCAATGGCTTCTTGTTGTCGGTTTCTCTGAAGATGAAATTGTCGACTTTGGTGCAGAAGATCCTGACCCCGCTCTTTTCATCTCGGCTTATGTCCGGGACATTCGGGTGCGTCGTGTTATGATTGATGCGGGGTCTTAGCCTAAACATCATCTCTTGAAAGCCTTCCAACAAATGAATATCCCTTAGCATTTGCATGTGTGCCTGACCCCATCATGTTGCGGTCATTCAATGATCTATTATTACTTCTACCTTAGGCACCGTGATCCTTAACATTCGTGTAGGGCCACGTACTTTACCCGAACTCTTCTATGTCCTTGAGGGTGAATTCGATACAATATGTTGTTAGGCCGCCCTTGGATCGGGCTATGGGATGCGTTCCCTCCACCTTACATAGATGCATAAAATTTGAGTACGAGGGAAGTCCTACTGCAAGTAAAGCTGATCCTCCCCCTTCAAAACCTGCAATATGTTATATCACCCTAATGATGTGCTTGTACCAGTCAAGACACCCATTCATCAACCTTGACCATCCACTTGACCACACCTCAACCATCCACCTCAACCGCACCTACACCTTCAACCAATGAAACCACCATTGCAAATACCACTTCCTTTCCCGCGGACAACATCCCAACCTCAGACCCCTTAGTAGATGTTTTTCAACGCCTTACGCTGGGGGAGTATCACCTATATAATGTTAGCTCTTTCCATACTCCACAGGAGTACGGACAGTTACATGCGCATCCTACCTACGACCGTCGTGTGGGGGAGGTAATCTCCTACGGGCCACCTAATTGCCGCACCAACCTAACGTATGGGGGTGTCGACGCATCCTCCGTTACCCCTGAACCTCCCCTTGGTGTGGTTCCCTTCCAATCCGATTTTCAATACCTGACAAATCGTCGTTTCGCTCTCACCTTCCTGACTCGTTGTGCTTGGAAAGGTTTTGGTTTTGGTCTTTATGAACAAGGCCGACATACAATCATTCCCGTGACTACACGCAAACACAAAGATCGTAGTGGTCTTGGATTTCCTGAAACACTTACACGGAGAAACCTCGTGTCAGTTGTATCTGGAAGATGACGAAGTCACCCCTTCCGAACCATCATCACCCATTTTGCCATCATCACCCACTGAGTCGATAGACCCTGAATCTATCCCTCCTAACTTTTTTTTTCATAAACGCTATCTTCCTGGGTCCTCTCACTTATCAACGTGATAATGAGGACCCATCTTCTCTTCCCCTTCTGTATCCAGACATGATCGAAGAGGATTCACCTTTAATTAATGTTGTTGAGTGCCATGATGCGACTCCATCCTCACTTACCTTAGTGCGGATGACTCTTATATTGACGCGCCTTACCATCGAAACTCAAACCATGTTGAATGAGTCGACTATAGAAATCAACATCCACACAGAGGAAGATCCTCACATTGTGAAGATCGGACAATCTCTTAACGCATCAGAACAAGCCGCCTTTACTACCTTTCTCCGTGCCCACAACCAAGCTTTCGCTTGGTCCTACGCTGACATGCCAGGAATTGATCCTGACATTGTTGTCCATAACATTACCCTGAAACCCGATTCCAAACCAGTTAAACAAAAACTAAGAAAAATGCATCCACGCATTGCCCTCTTGGTCAAAGAAGAGCTTCAACGACTCCTTTCCGTTTCCTTCATCTTGCCTATTGACTATCCTCAATGGATTTCTAACATTGTACCTGTCACTAAAGCGACAGGGGGACTTCGGATATGTACAGATTTCGGGACCTTAACCTCACTTGCCCGAAGGATGACTTCCCCCTCCCGAGTATTGATCAACTTGTTGATCTCACTGCGGGCCATGAGATGCTTTCTCTCATGGATGGCTTCTCGGGATACAATCAAATTTTGGTAGCCCCGGCCGATCAACATAAAACTACCTTCATAACTCCGTGGGGAACCTTCTGTTATCGTGTCATGCCGTTTGGCCTTAAGAATCTTTGGTGCGACCTATCGGTGGGCTATGACTTACATTTTCATGACATTATGCACACTATCCTTGAGGATTATGTTGATGATCTTCTTGGCAAATCTAAACATCGCAGTGAACATCTCGATGTTTTAACCATTATTTTCGATTCCTTGTTACAATATTGTGTTCATCTTCAACCAAAGAAATGTGTCTTTGGTGTCCTTTTAGGAAAACTTCTTGGTTTTATCGTCTCTTTGCGTGGCATCGAGGTCGATCCATCTAAAGTCAAAGCTATCCTAGAAATGCCCCCACCTACTAACCTCAAACAATTGCGTAGTTTGCAAGGTAAACTCCAATCTATCCGGCGTTTCATCTCCCAACTCTCGGATCGATGTCAACCTTTCCATCACCTCCTTAAAAAGGACATTGCCTTTCGATGGAGCGAAGAGTGCCACCAAGCCTTTGAGGCTCTCAAAGCCTATCTCTTGCAGACCACTGTGCTTATCCCACCTCAGGATGATCGCCCTTTCTACCTTTACCTTTTTGCCACCGACCATGCTGTAGGAGCCATGCTCGCACATCGTGACTCGAGCATCGAGAACAAGCCGTTTATTACATAAGTCGTACTCTCGTGGATTACGAGACTAGGTATACACATGTAGAAAAGTTGTGCCTAGCCCTTTCTTTCGTGGCCACCAAACTCGACACTACCTCCTGAATCACAAAACTTTTGTCATCACCAACGTGGACCCCATTCATTATATGTACGCCAAACCACATCTAAACCAACGCATCGCCCGATGGCTTATGCTCCTCGCTGACCTCGACCTTGAATTTATACACCAGAAGTCAATCAAAGGACAAACTATTGCAGACCAACTCGCGGAAGCCCCTTTACCTGGGGAACAATTTACCAATTTTAATTTCCCCGATGAACTCATCGCCACTCTTTCACTCAGTGAGGAGTCGTATCCAATGACCCTCTTCTTGATGGATCAAATGCAGCGGCGGAGGAGCCGGCGTTGTTCTCATTCCTCTTGGCCTTTGAGCCTATGCCTCTTTCATTCATTCGGCTCGATTTCCCTGCACTAATAATACGGTGGAATACGAGGCCCTTGTTTTGGGTCTCCAGGTTGCGTTACACTTAGGTGTCAAATCTATCAATGTTTTTGGTGACTCTCAATTGGTAGTCAATCAAGTTATGGGCATCTACCAATGTAAAAATGAGGAACTTCAAAAGTACAAACATTACGTGGATTCACTTTTGACCTTATTTACTCATTATTCTATCCAAACCATTCCCCGCTCCACTAACAAATTTGCGG
Organism: Taxus wallichiana var. yunnanensis; assembly: GCA_018340775.1. Taxonomy (NCBI): domain Eukaryota; kingdom Viridiplantae; phylum Streptophyta; class Pinopsida; order Cupressales; family Taxaceae; genus Taxus; species Taxus wallichiana. Next base: position 673,474,068 of record CM031243.1, on the reverse strand, counting down.
ATACTATGGCTTGCTTAGCCTCGCAAATTCTACCCTACCTCCAGTGACTCGACATTTTTGTCTTGGTCCAACAACTCTTTGCCCCATCTTACTCAGCCCGGTTGTTTGTATGATAAATAATGTGTCTGCTAATTCGCAGGATACCTGGTATCACCAATTTCATGACTATCTTACAACCTCTGTTCTCCCACCTGACCTTACTAGTAACGGAAAAACGCTTTTCTTAAAATTGTTTCTCGTTATGTCGTCATGGGGGGACTCCTTTATAAACGTGGCTTTGATGGCATCCTCCTTCGATGTCTAACCGGCGCGGAGGTCACCTATACCATCCAACAAGTCCACGACGGTATTTGTGGTGGACATTTTAGTGGCCTTGCCGTGGCCAAACGAATCCTTCGCCTAGGTTATTATTGGCCTACTCTTAATAATGACTACTACGAATATGTTAAGCGTTGTGTTATGTGTCAACAACATGCCAACCTTCAACATACTCCTAGCCATCGCTTCTACAGTCGCACGAGATCTTTGGCCTTTCTCACAATGGGGTTTAGACCTTATTGGTGAGATTCACCCACCCTCTTCGCAACGTCACCGTTGGATAATCACAGCAACCGAATATTACACTAAATGGGTGGAAGCCATTCCACTCATTTCAACCAAAAAAGAAAAAATCGTAGAATTCATTAACCATCACATTATCTGTCGTTTTGGCGTTCCTCATCGCCTGATAACAGATAATGGTAAATCTTTCAAAAATAAGTTGTTACAAGACCTTTGTGACAACTTTGGTATCAAACTTAGCTTCTCATCACCTTACTATCCACAAGCCAATGGTCAAGCCGAATCTTCTAATAAAACCCTAACCAAAATCCTCATGAAAGTTGTTAACGATTCTGGAAGCAATTGGCCTGATCACATCCCCTTTGCCCTTTGGGCTTATCGGACTAGCATTCGTACCTCCACTAATGCCACACCATTTTCGTTGGTATATGGTACCGAGGTTGTCTTGCCTCTCGAAATACAAATACCCTCCCTAAGAATATCTCTTCAGGATATTCTCACCAATGATGATTTCGCCAAGAGCGGTTAGCCCAATTAGAGCTTCTTGACGAGCGTCGTCTTACAGCTCTTGACCACCTTCAAATCTATCAAAAATGCATCAAGCGTGCTTATGATAAATGACTTCATGAGCGTACCTTTAAGGTTGGTGATCTTGTCCTCAAAGAGAATCAGCATGTAACCAAACTAGAAAAGAGCAAACGTGGAAAATTTGCTCCTAATTGGATTGGGCCCTACATTATCACTCATACTTACGGATCAGGCACTTATCGTTTAGCTTTGCTTAATGGTAAACCGAGCCTGAACCCCTTAATGCCTTGCATATCGACCATTCTACTGTTGAATTTAGTGTTATATCACTTCTTATCTACCTTGCGCTCGTCCCTTGAGCTCGTTTACCACCTCATACACTTTGTTTCATGCATCTCAAAATAGAATCAAGCTCACGTGGTTTGGTCATCACCTCCTCTTAAAGATGCCTTCCCCTTTTTAGTCTGGTCCATGACTTAAAAGTATCAAAATAACATGTTCTCAATTATACACTTATGGGATATTCTTGAGTCAAACTTCCTACAAAACTAGATGCTTCATGCCAAACGGACATCTAGACCTCTAAGTTATACATAGACTGCTCCCTCGAAGGACAACTATGTGTAAAGCCACATCTGCTATTATAAATAGACTGCTCCCCCGAAGGACAACTATACACAAAAGCCGCATCTGCTACTATAAATAGACTGCTCCCTTGAAGGACAGCTATACAAAGTCAGCCTTTATCAGAATCTTCTCGCATTGATCAGCTTCGTGAAGACCTCAAGAACAACAAAATACATATCCCATGTAGACTTCCCGCATCGATCAGTCTATATCAGAAAAAAAAAAAAAAAGCGTATTCAAAAGCACTTTTGAGTCATGGACTTGTCTATTTAGGTTTGGTTCTCTTTTGTCAGCATAATCACCTTATAACAAATTTCTCTTTGCCCCAGCTTTATCAGCCACCTCACCTCACCATTCGTCAAAACAACAAAACTCAAGGGACGTGACGTATATCGATATATTGTGATTATACAACTCTTTTCACCTATTGACTTCTCGCCTATGCAAGGTACCTAGGGATTCAAGCTCATCCTATGTTAATATGTGGTTTGTTTAGCTCTTCTCAACTACGGGACACTTTTGCCTCTTTTGCTCGACTCTAGGATTGTGTGTTGACCTTAATCAGGACACGATTCCCTACTACTTGGGTAAGCTAACTTTTGCTTCACCTATACCTTACCAACACCAACAACATTACCCTACCAGCATCAAATTTTTACCAACCAACAAATTGCCTAACCACAACCAAATTGCCTGAATTCACCTCTCCCTGGTTCTAAGGGAGAACTACATCGGTCATGAGGCCCCTTCTTGCTTTGTGCAATGGGCTATGTAGGTAGCACTTAGGAGACATGGGGTCTCCCAAGGTTAGCTCGACCATCCCCTACCATAACCTATCATGTGTGGTATATATAAATCTATTTGTTTATTTCTATTCGCTCACATTCATCTTTATCCTTTTTCAAAACAAGACATTCAAAACACAACCATTCTTATTATTATCATAACTCAAATCAACATACATATTCAGTTTTATTTAGATGTTAAACAAATACATCTTCTCTATCATCGACGTGCAGGTCGACATCCTTATTTATTCTTATATTCCTATGAAATTCACTTAGACCCTTGCGCCTCCTCCCGAATCAGGTGGTGATCGTGATCGTCGATGCCACTCACTTGGCCTCTCCATCCTCAAAGGTGCCACTGCTATTGGTTCCTCCCACTGATCCGCCAACATCTCCTGTAACATACGAATACGTCCTCTTGCGTGGAGGAATCTTGCCTCTAGTCTCTCCACTCGTGACTCTGCAACCGCTAACAATCCGTTGTCTCATTCACCCGCGTTTGGAGCTGATGAACTAAACCCTGCAGACGATCTCTCTCTGCTGTAATCACAGCTATGTCAGGATGATCACGTACACCTCGCAGCTCTGCTACCCACCATAATCTATAGGCCTCTGTCGCTCCTGCATCCATTACCCTGCGATCGGCTGCTATCTCCTCTGGCCCTTCTGGAGGTGTTGGCCGGGGAGGTGAGAATGCTGCCTCGGCGTCGATCCTCATGTATGGTCTATAAGCCATAGGTATATCCTACACAAATCCAAATTGTCGCCGCACGCGATCTAGAGGAATCCTCTCGTATTCACCTGGCCTGTGCCCTGCGATCCACCTCAATCGCTCTACACCCCTCAAATCCTCAGCTATGTTCTCTGTCACCATATAGTTCCCGTAAGGCCTCCAACAAATATCCACAATCGTCACCATCTCCCATACCTACCTATAATACTCGATGTCATCTATCACGGCCTGGGATCTCACCTCTTGTTTACATCGGACCCATCGTCTGAATCCCAACCTCTGCACTCTGTCTCTCCCGACTGGATGGGTCGGCCTATCGGTCGCACACAAACAATGTGCTCATAGGCCCAACAATGTAATAAGTATGAACAATCCAGTGTCGTCCTGTGTTTTCACCTGTAGGCCCATAAACCCCTGTATAACTCCGCCAGATATGCGGGTGCCCATGTGAAAGTCACGCTCCTTTCTATCATTTCCCAAATAACACTCATCAATGCTTTTGGAAATCTTCCCCCCTCCGCCCTCGGTAATGCATAATACCCCACCGCTATCATTAATACCACTGCCAACCTTGTTTCCTCAGGGTGTGTTGCATACATTGTACCATAAGTGAATGTCAAACCTCATTTGTGTCGACTCTCGTGTGGCTGCAATTTGCACCAAATCTTTACATTATCGCTCCCCTGCCCCGTGCTAGGCAGCGCTTTGATACACTGGTCTTCCTGTAATTGGGAGCCTCAAAATTCTAAACACATCTTCAGCGTCACTTTGTCATCTCCCTGTTGGTAGATAGAAGGTATTCTTTTAAGGTTCCATCTCTCAATCGCGCTGCTGACATAGCATGATTGCGTGTGCGATTCGTGAATAATAGCGGATTCCACTTAGCCCCACATGGTTTATCAATGCCCATTCGGTGGTGTTACATCCGCTCGGATTCGTGACAACAAAGCTGGCGAGTATCATTCATCCTTAACCTTTGCCTCCGCTGCATACATCAAAAGCGACACACTGACCATTCAATAAATCAAATCCCGAGGGTTTTCTCACATTCGGAAATTCCTACGATGCGGTATCGGTTATAGATAACCGATACCGGTTTACTAACCGATACCGGTTATCTCTAAACGATACCGGTCACTGTCAAAAATATACAGCCTGCTTAAAAACATACACCTACGATAATTATTTTGCTCATTTACTCCTCTCTATACCTATAAACATACGTGAACACCCTGCTTACCTACCCCATAACACTCACTCTATCCCAAACCCTTGCCTATCACCTTTTCTTTCTCATCTCTACCCTCTTACCTTCTCTCATCCTATTCATCAAAACATGCAAGAATTAAAATACAACCAAACAGTTTACCTCTCGGGATGCAGCAGCTTGGGGTGGAACTTGTCTTCCCTCTCGTCCCTGCCTGCTGGATGCTTCTCCTCGTTCAGCCATGTTCACCACCCTCTTCGAATATAATTTGCCTTTCTAACTTCTTAATCTCAGCCCACACTCACTTCACTGTCTCTTTCCTCCTTATCACTCAATTCTTTCATGCAATTACCTGTATCAGTCATCAAACAGCATCGCATTCACGTATTTAACTTGTTGCATGACTCTAAAAATAAGAATTCTAAAAATAAGAACTTAAGTTGCCGCCCAAGCTTTTCTACTTTTAGAAAAGCTCGTTTTGGCGTAACCGGTATCGGTTATCTAACCGATATCGGTCCATACTCTACCGACGTCGGTTAGCTTACCGATATCGGTCACATGCCTCCTTTTTCTTCAACCTGGGCCTTTTCTTTATTTTTTGCAAATTTTTGTGGCGCCCGCCTCTTTTTCCTGCATAATAACACCATTATCAATATTTGTCATCAAAATCACATCAATATCATCATACAATTTCATCAACATCATCTATCTACAATAAAACAACCATCAAACAAAATACATACGACATTTTAATATATACACCATTTGGATCTAACTCATCATCTATACACATTACATTTCAAAAACCATCGACAAAATACATAAAACATTTTATACACAGCATATGGATCAAAATCATCATCTATATATATATATATCAATGTTTCAAATATACAACTTGCCTGCATGGGGGCCTCTGTGATCTCAAAATAATACAAAGCCGGCACGCAGGCCGCAATCACTGTCAAAATCTCGACTCGGCTCGCAGGCCGGTCTCTCATGTCAAAAATATACTCGGCTCGCAGGCCGGTATCACTACTCTGACACACTTTGTACTCGGCTCGAGGCGGTATATACAACAAGAATGAATAAATGAATCATATGTGGGCACGCAGGCCTCTATATAAATAACCGGTTCGCGAGACCGGTGCCTATATCAATATCAAACAAAACACCTATCTCGCTCGAGGGATATCTCGGCTCTCCCCACCACCCTCGGCCCCTCTCCTGCTGGTCCTGTCTTTGGCTCTCTCGCCTCCTCCATCACTTGACCCCCAGTGTGCTTGCCCCCCACAGGATCTCGGCTCAGAGGTCTCGGCTCGTGTGCCGCGCATATGGCTGATAGTCAGCCCGGTACCATCGAGGACATCTGATAATACTGGGCCTCGCTCTCGCCTCCATATAGCGGGCCCGTGCCACCATGGCTGCTTTGAAATTTGGTCCCCGACTCCTAATAACAGTGGCCCCTACCTTACAACCCCCTGTACACCCATGCTGTGGTGGTTTTTGCTGTACTGTGGTGCCTGTCTGTGTGGTGCTGTGCTGTGTACTGTGGTGTGCTGTGGTGGTGCTGTACTTGGTTTTGTGGTGTGCTGTGCATTGTGGTGTGTACCTGTGCACTGTGCCTGTGCTGCATGCACTGCTGGCTGGCTGCTGCCTGTAATGCCCTGATACCCGATGCTGTGCGGCGCAAGCTGCCCCTGTAATAACTTACACTGTCCAGAGGCGGTCCCTCTCTCTTATAACAGTGCCAAATCTGGGCATGCGGGTTGTCTATCTAGCTACTTGCTCTCGACCTGCCCACCAAACCAAAAATGAACTGTACACCGGCGTCATCCCTTTGTATCGTCGGCGGCCGGCCTCTCTGCTACCCAATCTGGGTCAACGGGCTGCGGAGCCGGCAGTGGGGCCTCTACATCATCCCTCGTACTGTGGGAAGGGAGGTGGCTCATCCTGTCGCAGCCCCAACTGCCGTCGTACCCTCTCTAAGGGTATCGCTCATACTCTCCGGCCTCATCTGCTTTATCCGAGAAAGTATCTTTGGATCCAGCGCATCGTGCTCGGGCTCCTCCTCGGGGTGATGGCCTCTGTAAGGCCTCCATACAATATCAATGCGGTCAAGCCCTCAGCATATGACGGTAGTAAGCTACATCCCATCCTGCGAGCACCGCTCGTGGTGCCCACGACCCTGACCACCTCACGAAAGCCATACTGTATATAACTTTGTGGCCCCTGGCTCTTTGGGGCAGCCCCTCTTGGTCGAATACATATGATGTGCTCATATGCCCAGCCAGTGTAACAAAAATGTGGAACAAATCCCAAATCACCTCATCCGGTGATAACCCCACAGCTCCTGTATAGCTGCACCAGATATATTGGTGCCCAGGCATAACACGTATGCTCCTCTACCATCTCGTGCAGTACTCCCATCAAAGCCCGTGGGAAGCGGCCTCCCTCTGAGTCGGGAGGGCGAAGCAGGTGATACCTATCATCATCAGCACGGCAAGCCGTGTCTCATGTCTGTGGGCGCGATACATGTCCCCATAGGCAATGCTCGCGCTGTGATAAGTCAATAACGTGGCTGCATCCCCAAATACCTGCAGAATGTTGTCCATAGCCGTCTCGCATCTACCTGGAATACTGCCTCCCCTACGATCGGTAGTCTCAGGATGCGATACACATCCTCCAGGGTAATAGTCATCTCTCAGTCGGGAGATGGAAAACATTGGTTTCGGATCCCATCTCTCGATGAGGGCAACCATAAGGCTGTGGTCCCTCTCCACAACCCTATACCATTGGACTCCACCGAGTCCCACCTCGCGCATAATGGCCCAATGCGCTGCGGACACATGTGTGGCGCATCCGTCTCAATAGCGGGGGCATCCGATCCCGCATAGTCAGCTGCTGACGTGCCTGCACAAATAACCCACTTCATTAGACCCACCCTTTACAACAACAACTACTTTAACCCTCTATACCCCCTTTTACCCACCCGACCACACCCGACTCTATAACACACATCTACACCCACCTATTTTACCCTAAAAACATCTACGATATCCCCTTTCCTTATCTCGCACCCTACCAATCACCCAGATCTACTCTCGCCATCTACCTATGCCCCTACCAATTTAACACCTCCTAATTCATACGCAACACTTAATCTATCCTAACTGAACCAACCACACAACCGCCCCATTCCCCCCCCCCAATCACCTTTCCTATCAAACTCTACCCCCTCCCTCTTCACCCCCAAAACACAACACCCAACAATAAACAAAACACAAAACCCAAAACACACAACACCCAACAATAAACACAACACAAAACACAAAACCCAACAATGAAAACAAAACAAAACACAAAACACAACAAAAAACACAAAACCCAAAACACACAACACCCAACAATAAACACAACACAAAACACAAATAACAACACAAAATAAAAACAAAACTAACTACCTTGCCGGTCGGTCACCCCATGACCACCACCGGTCCCCCCATACAAGCATTTCTCCACGGCGCCGGTTGACGACGACGACCAGACCGCAGCCGGTCAACCAAAAACACAATTTGTGTGAAACATTCGGTGACCGATGTCGGTCGCCTAGTGACCGACATCGGTCACTGTACAATCGAGGAGCCGAACCCGACGCGGCCCCCCAAACTAGTTTTTGCCTATTTTTTACCCCTTTTACCCACTGGAAAACCCTAGAAACCTACCCACCCTACCGTTTTAGCCTAATTAACCTACCTACCCACTCCATTTTTCAAACAACTTCAATTTATTCATTATTTTATTAAAAACTTGGATTCCTACCCAAAACCCAAATCTAGCTTAAAAACATTAAATTCACATAATGAGAGGTTTAGAACCTACCGGTACGACTACACGTCGTCGTGGTGGGATAGGTGGTGGTGGTCCAGCTGGTCCAGCACCTCCTGCTCCTCCTGGGTGTGCCATGGCTATAAATCTCCTCTGCTGGGTCCTCCACCAATCAAATTCTGCCTCCTACTCACTGGGGTCTACCAACCACTCACTTCTCCACTCAAATAATGCCACCTCAGCCGAAAATCTCAACAATACCACTAAAACACCTCAGACAACTAAATGTGGTTTTCAAATTGACAATGTGACAATGACAAGCCGTATTTTTCTTTTTATAGGTTTTTGACCTATAACCGATATCGGTTATATTATGCCCTAAACAACCGGTATCGGTCATCTAACCGATACCGGTCATAGCTAATCGATATCGGTTTAATCCCTATTTTACCACAATTTTTGCCCTTATTCACTAATCTCCCTTTCTCACCACATCACCTATACCCTCCTTTGCTAAATAGCCTTTTTTGACTTCATTGGCCCAATTCAAGGCGCACCTGACCAATCCAGGCCCGACCCGAGGCCGCCTAACCATTGGCGAGCCCGACCCAGGCCCACCCAGTCTAAAATCGACCCCGACCGAGGAGCCGCACTGACCAATCAGGCCGACCCAAGGCCACGCATTTGACCAACCATTTGGCCCGACCCGAGGCGCTGACCCAACCAATTGGCCCGACCCGAGGCGCGCACCACCCAACCATTTGGCCCGACCGAGGCCGCTGACCAACCATTTGGCCCGACCCAAGGCCATAACCAACCATTTGCCCGACCCGAGGCGCGACCCAGGCAACCATTTGGCCCGACCCAAGGCCCGACCAACCATTTGGCCCGACCCGAGGCGCGACCAACCATTTGGCCCGACCCAAGGCCACACCCAACCAATTTGGCCCGACCCAAGGCATGACCAACCAATCAGGCCCGACCCATGGCCCTCACTAGTCAATCGGCCCGACCCAAGGCCGCACCAATTAAATACCTCACCCAAAACCAACAAATTACAATTTTATCCACCCATCATGTAGCTTTTTGTTTAATCGAGCTCACTTGTTCGTGTTTTAGCATGATTACGGTACTTGACTTGATCAGTCGACCAACTTTGCCTAGACCAAGACCGTGACGTTTATCTCAACCAAACCAACTATTTGGTACTACCGAACATGCCTAAACGTTCTGTACCTTACCCGTTATATCCCCTGGAGCTACTTCCTATGCCTTGGATACCAGGATTATATCACCCTTGTTTGGATAAACTATCGACCTTTGCCTATGAATTGCTTGTTTGCTCTTCAAATCATGTACCCTGATCACACTACTGCATTTCAACGTGCGTCTGCTTCCTTGAACTTAGCCCACCCATCTTACCATCATCTCAACACCATTCACCCTTTATCAACCCTATCCCTGATTTCACGTCGCCTCAATCTGTGATAGATTTGAGGGGGATTACCTATACCCTTAACGGGAGTAACCACTTCTTATTATTGTCAGTGCAGCTTTACAAGACAAGCTACACGACAACAAGGGGCTAATGTAGACACCAAATTTGTGTCTTACGACCCCCCGTGCCCCGCATCTTATTTCGCAACCTAGCCTCATCACCTAAACCTTACACAATTATTTATTAATTACCTTATAATTAATAAATCCACATCTCCAAACCTGCCACCTCATTTCGCCACCTCATCATGACCTAGTCCTAACCCTAAACTAACCTAATTAAGACCTATAACTTGGTCTACATCCACACCCATGACTAATGACTCCTCACCCGCACCCAAAACCAACCTCATAATGACTTGACCAAGCCCACTGACTAATCCCTCGGGAAAGAAAAGGAGGGAAAGTTGGCTATTTTACTAAAAATAGCCCACTTTGACTTAACCGACATCGGTTCCTACTCGACCGCCGTCGGTTACGTAACCACCATCGGTTCCCTGTAAATGACCTCCCCCAACCAAAAACAAAGGGGGGGGATTTTCATTGATCGAATCGAGAAGTCATTGAAAGAATCAGGATTTCACTTGGCCGAGCAGAGACAAGTGAAGAAAAGAGAGGAGTTTCTGAGAGAAGGACATTGAGCCGAGGCTGGTTGAGTAACAGAGCCGGTGACACTCATCCAAGCATTGGGAGAGAAGATAGCTCATCTTGGATTGTCAGATCATCCTGCCTGAACCCTGCCTTCGTCATCACAGTCCTTGAACCCTGCATCTTCATCAGGAACTAGTAAGTACTATCTTGTACATTCTTTTAATAATATTTCTTGGACTTCTGAATCACAGTAATTACAAGTCTACTCCCAGATCCACTACCCGGTAACACTCTCCATCTAACTTTCATTCCTCTACCCCTACATTGCCCCAAGAACAGCCCCCATACTCTCTGAGTCTTCTCCATCACCTCATTACCTATCCCCAATCATTTACCAGCCTTATAAACACCATAGCTATCATATAGCCATCTTATAGCCAACCTTCACCAAAGCCCCTAAATCACTGCCCCTACCGATATCGGTTATTGTATTAATCGGCCACCACCGAAAGTGTGATAGTGACCGGCATCGGTCACTGTGATTCAAAACCAAGACCAGCCTTTTCTCTATTATTCTAACAAGGTAAATAAATTGTAATTGGACAATAGCTTATTTGTTAGAATTTGTGTTAATTCATATTAGCAGGGGAACTGACCACCTTCGAAAGGAAGTCTCATATTTCACAGGCCCCAAGGCGGTTCCCTCACTTATTATCTAATTGCCACCTCAAAGAAGGATAAATGTAGACACCTATAATTTAGCTTGAGCAATTTAAATACTTAAATTGCACTAATTATACCATTTCCCACAAATTGATGACATATCGTCAATATCACACATTTTCTCTCGCTATCATCATTAATTAATTACATTAAGTTACTTAATTAACTCTTCTATCTAACAACGACGCCAATTAACAACCTTCCATTAATAAGCTCCCTTTTTTATCTAGATGAACTAATTAGTTCTAATTAATTAATCTCCCCTTTTTATCTACATTAATTAATTATTTCTAATTAATTAATACCCCTTTTCTATCTAGATTAATTAATTATTCTTAATTAATTAATTCTCTCTTCTATTTAATCAATAAATTGTCATTTATTTTATCAAAATCCTCTCATAGCATAAACCATACTAACTATTTCTCTAAAAAACTTATATAAGCTTGCATACCTATTAATTAATCACTTTGGTTAATTAATAAATCCCCTCAAACCCCATAAGTCACTAAAGGACAAAATAAACTCTCATAAGGTTGACTCAACCCTTTCTAAACCTCCCTTATCCATAACTAACCCAACCTCCTATTATCCCACATGTAAAGGGATGTAGAGATTCTTTTATCCATTGGGCTATATAAGGAGCCCTCCTCCTACCTTTCTTCTCACACCTAAATGAGCATAGAGCCTAAGCTATAGCCATTTTATCATCTTAGAGCATTCTTCATTGGAGGAGCTAGCTATTTTCATTTCTTGCATTCATTCTTCCAAGTTTGAATTCATATGGAGATATGTCAAATGGTCTTGTAGCCATGGATTGACAAGAATCCATTCTTGAAAACCTTTGGATTCAAACATACAATCAACCCTTTGATTTCTAAGGATCTAAATAGGTTCATTTCATTTGATTAGCATTCAATATAGATAGAGATTAATATATTAACATGTTAGTTTGAATGTTTATTCATATTATAAGGCAAGGATATTTGTAGATTAGTCTTGTTTAAGCTCTAATCATGATGATGAATAGATTTTGATTTAGATTTGTTTTAGGACTACTAGGTGTTAGTTCTAATTCTCTTTGTATATCTAAAAATTCTTGGCATACAATGTTCTTAGAATAAACCAATATAAGAACACTCATTAACGAGATGCATTGAATGAAGGATGGGATAAACATAAAGTAATCTCAAGGAGCATAGTTTTAAAACATAGCTATATTATCAAACACAAGTAATAAAATGCAGATTTCATCTTATAATCGAGTTGTGTTTGAAATTTATTAAGATCAAAAAATTCCAACCGAGCTGCATAAAATCACTATAGAGTTACAATAAGAGACACTAAGGTACATATTAAAGATAAAAATTGAAATGCAATAATAAAGCCAAACTAGAATGCGAAAGTGGAGATCGTAATCCGGGTCAAGCGCAAATGCAAAAATCTTCAACAATAGAAACCCTCCAACAAAAGAAATAATAGAAAGTGATCTAAATTTGGGACCCACATTTTTAACAAGAAAACAACACAATCATACATGGCTAGCTGAAAATATAATGTCAAAATGGCAAGACGACCAAGCCAACGTCGATCTCGGGTTATAAGGAACCTAAAACTTTGTACAATTACAATTCGAGCCACTGTTTTAAAGAAAAACCCAAGGGTAATCTGGGTAAAATAGTGACAAGTATAAAATATAAGAATTCTGAGCTAAATAAGGATAAAGGTTATATTTTCAAGTTAATAAGAATGCATCTTGAATACCAACAAGTTCGGTGTGTTAGAAGAAATGATTAAGAAAATACATAATGAAGCTCAAGTCATAAATGAAAACATGCCATATCTAACCATGTTAAGATCCATAAGTTCAAAAGCTAAAATGAATGAGTCCAAATCTAGCTCTAGTCACATCTTGAGATAAAATTCTTCCATAAAATAAATAGACAATTGAGCTTAAAGAAAGCTTGTGTTGAAAGCTTGTCAATGGCAACCCAAAGAGCATAAAACCATACAACAAAGAAAATACAAATCTCAAAAAAAAAAATCTCCAAAGTAAAGAATGCCCCATAGCTGGAGTGGAAATGGAAACCAATATGCAATTATACATGAGCTCAAAAATCAAGAAAAATGGCTTCCAAAATTTCAGCATGGTAACCCTACTCCAATTCTAGAAGTGTCCAAATGCGAAATGAAAAAGGAAGAAGCATTTTTAGGATTTGAAACCTATTTTTTTACGAAGGTGGTTAGTTGACTAACTATGATCAACCCATGGTCAGGTTAGGGTTTTATTTTTTCATATGCCACAAATGGGTTCAAAATATTAAGTGGTGAATTATTGTGTATAATGAGGGGTACAAAATTATTAAATTTTGCATGTAAGCTAAACAACCAAAGCCTTGACCAATCATGTTATAGCCCAAATTCAATAATGTTATTATTAGCCAAGTGGCACGAGATAAAAATCCTAAACCATACAATGCAAAAGAAAAATTAGCCTTGTAATTACCTTTTTACCTCGGTCCATGCATGTGCACGTAGGGACAAAAATAGCTTTTGGATTTTAGATGCCAAAAATAACCTTATGAAAATAAGCCAAAGTGCAAAAATTACCTTATCTGCTGTAAAAGTTTCGTAGTTCACAGTTTATTCCTTGCAAATATAGGTTTAACCAGTCAAAGGAATAATTGACCAAGTAGGAAGGAGAGTCACGAGAAAGCTATTTTTAGCCTTCTTATTATTAAAAAAATTATTTTTTCAATTAGACTATAATTGTGTATGTAAAGATGATTTTGGATTTGTCTCCAATTAGCTAGGTCCAAGTTTGTCTTGGCAAGTGTTATTTTGGGAACGTAGGGGGTGAATTTTGTTATATGGACTTGTCTCATGCAAGTCAAAATGGGGGCTTATTATTATTTCCACAGACTTGTGATGTAGACCTATTGTACTGGTGCACCTTTTATAGTAATAAAGAATGGTTTTCCTCCATTTTCAATATTTGTGGAGTGTTATAGTAGGTTAGAAGTGTGTTTCAGTGAATATTTTCATTCCTTTTCATTCTAATAATCTAACAACACCTCCATCAAGTTCTTTTACCATTTTTAAAGTCACGTAAGTGTGTGTCAATACCTTTAGTGAGTGCAAAATCTATTAAACAATGATTGTAGTGAATTTTATCATCCTTTTATTAGTCATTAAGTGTGCTTTTGTGCAAGCTTAAGTCCCAAAATATTAGCGTATTACCCTTTTATTCTCTTTAATTATTTTCATTTTTACTCGTATCCTCAACCTGCACAAAGTTTTTAATAGTTTTAGGTGATCCATTAAGAGAACCATCATGCTTTAGAGGTTCTCTTGGTTTGAGGAATCCACAACTTGGAGGAGATCCCAGTGTAATGGAAAAAGTTAAATTCAAATATATTTTCAAAATAAAAGGTTCACTTTGGGTGATAATAGTTATTTATGGGACCACGAACTAGATTTTAACCATTATGTTTAGCATGCAGATGAAGATTTTGTTTTCACATGGTTGTTCCTAAAAGTTTAGTTGCTCCAGGTAAGAAACTTGATCTATTTTTTGTAGCACTTAACAACACTCAAAGATGACATAAACGAAGACTTACAAGTTTCAATCATTCTAGATCCACATAACCAATTTCAATTGTTTGCTACTTTGATTGTTTTGGATGAGGATTTTGACATATCGCACTATTACAACAAAGATTAACTATTTCCGGGAGAGTCTAATTGCATATTTTTTCATGTTTCATGTCTAAGGTGAAAACCAAGTTAGAAACAAGAGGTATTCCTTTTGAATTTCATCAATTACCTTTAAATTATGTTAAGAGAAGAAGGCTTGGAAACACAACCCCCTAAAATAGGCCCAATATTTCCAATCCTCCATATCCAAACCATAATTATTTTATTCGGATACCCATCTTTCATTGGAAGCTAGAAATCATCCTTTTGTGACCTTTACCAATGGAATCCCTTTAGTACATGTTGATTATCATGATTTACCAAAGTTTACTCTAAAAAAAAATCTTAATTTAGTGTTCAAAATCATGTTACTCTATTGAGCATATTAGAGATGTTGTATCCCTATGTTTTGTTCATAATATCACTCATGAGGATGTTTCCTTAAGGTTATTAGTTACTTCTTTTAAAACCTAATCCCTCCAATGGTATATGAGTTTGATTGTAGGATCAATCACTTCATCTAATAGTTTGGGCTCAACTTTATGCAAATAGTTTGAATACAAATAAGATCATTTATCCCGCATATAAAAACTTACTACCATCAAGAGAGCACCCAAAGAGTTCATGACAAATTTGAATATGAGATTCACTACTACTTGGGAAAGGATATCAAAAGTAGTCAAGCCTTCATTTGAACATGCATTTTTCTCGTTATTTGCATGCACTAAATAGTGATATTGTTGTTATGATTCACTCTTGTGGGTGATAATACTCTTCTCTCATCATATGACATTGCAATAAGAGCAAAAAACCTTTTACAAGATAGAAAATTGACCCGTAGACCTTTTATGCCCATTTTCCATAAGCTATCTCCTATTCTGCTGGCGAGAATCCACCATAACCTCCCACTATTGAGCCTAATGTCATTCATGACTTATAAGGTGTATTTAAGACCTTATCAAATGAGGTAGGAATAGTTAAAACAAATCAAGCTCAAGAAAATAGGCCATATTAGTAAAAATTTTAGCATTTGAACAATTATAGGCCTCCTGCTCAAGGTTATAGGCCTTTATATCAAGCACAACCAGCCATTAAAGCAACTTAACCACTTGTAACTACTTATCCTAATGCCCTTATAGCTTCTAGAGCATTGGTTCTAGTGAAAACAAACATGATGTTAGATCCTAACATGCAGACTAGTGAGCCAAATGTAGCCTTAGAGATTTTACCGCATGTATTTTCTATGCCACCAATGACTCAAGAGGAGGCATATTAAGGGATTTAGCAATGTTCCTATCTTGCAGCACAAGGGGATCGAAATTTCATGTAGGGGAAACTTAATGCAACTGTGGTAAACTTTGAAATCATTGATCATGTGGTTGTAAATCAAAACGTTTGAGCTAAGGAAAGAGTTGAATTTGTTCCAATTAGTACAAGGTTAATAAAAGACTGTTATGGAAGCAAATTTAGGTGATCAAATTGCTATACCAGCTCATGGAAAGGGAAAGTGCACCAAGTTGGGGGGCCAAAAGGGGGTCTTAAGTGGATGCTATTTTTATGAAAAATTAAAAACTTCAATGTGTATGAGCTTTTGAAATAGTTACATTCAAAATTGGAAGATATCTTTGTCTGAAATATAAATTGTAGCATTGTGAGTCTAGTTTCTAAGATATGAAATTTTATTGAAAACAGATACATTTAAGTGGTTCAAATAACTAAAATACCAATAGGTGCTCTTGTTTTTGTTAAAAAAACATAATAGAGTGAATTTTGTTGGAACATAATGATTAAGTGGTGCATTTGACCCCGAATTAATATGGTTCCATCACTATTATATAGGTTAAATATTTAATAATATGAAATACTTTTCTATTATTAAATATTTATACCTAGGTAATATACATTAGGTAAGTATTTAATAATGTGAATCATTTATGTTTATATTTATTAAATACACTCACCTAGGTATATGTGTCAACCATTTTAGGTTGAAAAGGTGGGTTGGGAGACATACCGATCACCTTATATAAAAAGGACTTAGGTCCTCATTTGATATATTCAGAAATATATCAAAGGTGTGCAAATCAAGTGATTTGGTTTTACCCTTGGTAAATAGGGTTTTAAGGAGGAGGTGATCTTACTGGATGTAAAATAAGTTCTCTGAAGTAAAAGGTTATTTTCAAAGTGGTTTTTACCCTATTAGAGGTTTTCCACTATAAATATTGTGTCACTGTGTTATTTATTTCCTATAAGTATTTCTTTATTTACTTATGTTATGATGTAATGTTTATTTAAATATTTATTGTAACATTATATAATATATAATTTGATTAAATCCGTATTTATTAGAATCCTCAAATTCTAATAATTTTGTGCCCCCACCATTTTTTTTAGCACCATTTAGTATTTTTGAAAATACTTTGGTAGAAAGATTCGCTAGGATTTTATGTTTTTCTAGTATAGAAATTTTAAGTTTTGAAAAATAATAGAGCTCTGACCATGTGGTCCCTCCTAAATACCTCAAAAAAATTTAAAAATTAGATTTATTTTTTTGAATGTGTAAAGAATTAGGCCTGGTATGTGTTAGTATAATTGTTTTTCAATTTTGATGAGCCAAAACAAAATACACAATCAAAGATAGACATATTTAAACTTCAAAAAATAGCTATAAAAAGGCATAGTTAGAAAATAAATAATATGGAAACCATATATTAGTCAGAGAATTTTAAAATTTATATTTTTAGAAAAAAGAAACTCTTCTCTACGTCGTGGTATAATTTGTTTTAAATGAAGTTATCATTTTATGTTGATTTATCATGGTGGAAGTGGAATTTTTGTATTTTCCTACAAAAACACGTTGTTTTTTGTGTTTGTGTAGGTCCATGCCTCAGGCTTGGGGATCCAATCGGGTTCAAGCCTTGAGGCATCGCTTGAAAAAAAAACACAAAATGTTCACGCTGCGTTATAACACGTACGTGTTCTTCATAGTATGAACATTATATGTGATTTTGGTATGCTTCTATTTACAAAAATAAGTTTTTCATTTATTATTATTTATATTTTATCATTTCTTATAATTTAAATTTATTTTAGTAAATATAAGAAATTAGGGCCACTCTGGACCTTATGGAACTATTCTCATAGGTTTAATTAGTCATAGTTTATGAGATAGTTTTTATAGTATAATATGGTTAGTACATAGGTAATTTTTAGGATTTTAGCATTCAGCATAAAGCTTTTAGCATTTAAATTATACAATCAAAACCCTAAACCTTAAACCCTAAACCCTAAATGATGATCCGTAAACCCTAAAACATAAACCCTAAACCCTAAACCTTAAACATTCAACCCTTACCCGTGAGCCCTAAACCCTAAACCCTAAGCCCTAAGCAATAATCTCTAAACTCTATACCATTAACCATGATCCCTAAATGCTAAACCCTAAACCCTAAACCATAAATAATGAATCTTAAATCCTGAAGCGTGATCCCTAAACCCTAAACCATAAGCCCTAAATCCTAAACAATAAACCCTAAACCTAAACTCTATGACCTAAACCCTAAACCCTCAACCCTTAACCATGAGACATAAACCTAAACCCTAAACCCTAAAACCAAAATAATAAACCCTCAACCCTAAACACTAAATCCTAAACCCTAAACCCTAAACCCTAAACCCTAAGCCCTAAACCCTAAACACTAAATCCAAATACTGAGATCTAACCCTTAAACCTTAAACTTGTAACTCTCGAACACCAAACCTTGAGCCATAAACCCTGAACCATGAACCCTAAACCCTAATCCATAAACCCTAAATGCTAAGGCTTGAACCCTACACCCTAATCCCGATCCATAAACCCTAAAACTTAAACCATAATCACCGACCCCTAAACCCTAAACCATAAATCTACAAAAGCCACCCTAAGCTCTAACCCTAAACCTTAAACCCATAACTCAACCCCAAACCACCGAGCCATAAACCCTGAACCATGCACCCTAAACAATAATCCCTAAACCCTAAACCCTAAACCATAAGCCTTGAACCCTACACCTTGATCCATGAGCCCTAAACCCTAAACCATGTACCATAAGCCCTAAACCCTAAACCTTGAGCCTAAACCATAAACCTCAAGACTTAAATGCTAAATCATAGAACCCTGAACCCTAAACCATGAGCCCTAAATGTTAAACCCTAAACCCTAAAAACTAAATCCTAAACCCTAAACCCTAAACCCAAACCCTAAACCAAGAGCCCTAAACCCTAAACTCTTAACCCTGAACTTTAAAACCTAAACCCCGAGACCTAAACAATAAACCTTAAACCATAAAATTTGTGACCTAAACCCTTAACCCTGAGACCTAAACCCTAAACTATAAACCCTAAACCCTAAACCATGAGCCCTACCCTTAAAACCCTAAACACTAAATCCAGAGCCCTAAGATCTAACCTCTAAACCTCATATATTTGTAGTAGGTCTTATGAGTGAGTTCATATTTTTGAATATCAATATTAGGACCATATTTCCTAATATGTGTTTAGAATGACCATTGAGTCTTCTTGTACAACTACCTTGTTTATGAGCGGTGGGACAAGAAACTAAATGGATATAACATCTACCATGTTACTTGTAATGCATATAACACATCTCTTCCAAACCTATTTCTCCCCACATATACTTACGCTCTTGAATGTCAATTTCTTCACACTCTGAAACAAATTTCACATTTATCATATTTCCATGTATGGTATTATGCAATCTAGGATGACCCATTGGAAGCTGGAAAAAATAACCATCGCAACACAAAAATTAATCTCAAAGGAAATGGAAGAAACATAGAGAATATACCAATGCGGAGGTGTAGGATTAGAACCAAATTTCCCTGCACTATCCTCTCTCTACGAGAAAGAGAAATCTCTTCTACTACTGGAATGGATAGAAAATTTGATAGAACTTCCTGAAGTGTTCAAAATAAGCATAACAACTGGGGAATGGATAAGAACACAAAGGGGTTATCAATCACCTAGTAAATCTTTCTTGTTTAGTTTTGAATGGGATTCAGTTGGCCTATGACTTAGTGACCTTCCATTCATTGATAATTCCTTCTATGATAAACCCATGGATGCTTTCAAAAGTGCCTTCAAAAAGATAGGGGTAGTCATCAAGCCTAGTGAAGGGTGTGATGTGATTTCCAAAAAACTTGAAATTCATATAGATTTAGAGGTCATAACATGAATTTACAAATATCTTTATTGTTATAAATGGAATCCAAGTAACAAAGTGTCTCCCTATATCCAATTATCGAGGACTACTAGGGGTGCAGTGGTAGGATTGGACATTTAGAAACCATTGAGTTCTTGAACAAGAATGTTGTTACATCTAGAGGAAAATTTTCAAACATTGGAGTAATGCATCTTGGAAAATAAACTTTAACCTCAACAATGCTCTCAAATTGCCAGACTTTTCACAAGCACTTTCGGAAATATCAAGCTTTGTTCTTTGAACGGAACCTTCATTCTTAACAACTTAAACTGAAAGAATTATTCAAAAGAGCATCAAAAACATTTCTTTGTACCAAATTATTCTTGGATATCTATCATTTCCCTCCTTCAAAATATCAACAGATGAAAGACATCAAATTGTGATGACTCTCTTTGAATGTTCTTCCTAGGAAGCAAATGAACCCTTTTCAATTGAATACTCTATGTTAATACTAATAAGAATGGGTAAGACACAAAACATTACAATGAGTGAAATATTTCCCATGTGATGGAAAAAATAAGATAAATGTATTGGGTAACAGTTATTCATACCGAATTTTTCATAGATATATGTAATTTCCCTCCTTGAAAATATCAGTAGATGAAAGGCATCAAATTATGATGAATCCATTTGAATGTTCTACCTACGAAAGCAGATGAATCCTTTTTAGTTGAATACTCTAAGTCAATACTAATAAGAATAGGTAAGAAAAACATTATACTGAGTAAATGGGTGAGCCTAAACCTTGAGCCCTAAACCTTGAGCATTAAACATTGGTCGAATCCTAAACCCTAAAACTTAAACCCTAAACCCTAAAACTTAAATCCTAAACCCTAAACCCCCGAGCCTTAAACCCTAAACCCTAAAACATGTGCCCTAAACCATGAACCCGACCTTCAAACCTTAAACTCTAATCCCTAAACCATAAACCCTAAACCCTAAACCTTAAACCTTAAACCCTGAGCCCTAAACCCTAAACCTTAATCCCTAAACCCTCAAACCCCCTAAACCCTTAACCCTAAATCCTCAGCCTAAACCCCAAACCTTAAACCATAAACCCTAAAAACTAACCCTTAAACCCAAAACCCTAAACCCTAAAAACTTAAACCCTAAATCCTGAGCACTAAACCCTCAACCCTCAACCGTAAAATCTACACCTTAAACCCCAAACCCCAAACCCTTAACCCTTAACCCTAAACACTAAAACCTAAGTATAAAGCCTAAACCCTATTTATACTACCCAAAACCCTAAGCCCTAAACCCTAAACCCTAAACAATGGCACTAAACCATAAACCCTAAACCCTAAGTGCTAATTCCTAAACCCTAAACCCTAAACCCTTAACCCTAAACCCTAAAGCCTAAACCCTGAACCCTAAACCCTAAACCTTGAGCCCTAAACCGTAAAACCTAAGCCCTGAACCCTAAGCCCTAAGCCCTAATCCCAAACCCTAAACCCTAAACCCTAAAACCTAAACCTCAACCCTAAACCCTAAACACTAAACCCTAAACCTTGAGCCCTAAACCCTCAACCCTCAACCCTAAACCCTAAAACCTCAACCCTAAGTCCTAAACCTTAAACCCTAAACCCTAAACCATGAACCATGAGCCCTAAACCCTAAACCTTGAGCCCAAAAACCTAAACCCTAAATCATAAACACTAAATCATATACTCTAAACCCTTAGCCCTAAACCCTCAACCCTAAATCCTTAACCCTGATCCCTAAGCCCTAAGGAGGAGGCACATTACAATCACCTCATTTTTCCATAGGACAAGAATCTCATTTAGGGAGCAATCCTCTATCTACAAAGTGAGGATATCATTTTAGTAAGAAGTAGACAAGCATCATAGAGTTGATTTGTGGTCACTAAAGTGAATTATGGAAAAAATTTAAAAATTAGTAACAATTCAAGTAGAGGTAGGGCCAAAATCTAATCCAAAAGGTCAAATAACCCAAAATGACTATATGTTTTCGCAAAACAAAGAGTCGACTACAATATATATATGGTCTGAAGAAAGTCTTACATCATTGGTGAAATTCTCAAAATGAGTAAGTAATGACCAGATTAGATTTTGAAAAACTATCTTATAGATTATAATTGTCAGAGCTACGGGACCACTTCCATCCAGCAAGTGAGTAACCTAACTTCTTATATTTACTAAAATAAATTTAAAGTATAAGAAATAATAAAGTTCTTATACTTATATTTATTTTAGTAAATATGGCTCCTTTAGGCACTCCTAAACTTCATATAGCCCAAAATGCATACGCGTTTCATAGCAATAGAAATGCGTACATGTTATAATGCGGGCATGTTATAGTGTGTATGTGTTTTAGGTTCGTCAATTCTTGATCCTAGGAAAACATAACACGATCACATTTTGTTCATTTTTCTATTTTTTGTGCACATTTTTCCCCATCTCACAGCTGTACTTACCCAAAATCGTAATAATACTAATGGTTATAGTTCTTCATCTCATGTTGAAGAACAAGTTGTTGTTTTGAAAAATTAGATTAAGGTAAGAGTTGTTCCATTCAACATAGTTGATCATATGAAGAAATATCACATTACTATGAGCATGTGGGACACATTATCTATTCCGAGACAAAAGGACTTGCTGGTCCAAAGAGCTTGAGTTTAAAATTAACATCAAAACATGTAAAAAGTGCAGAAAAACACATCCAACATGGTGATGACAATTGTAGACCAGCAAACTAAAGGTTCAAAATAGAAAGTATCTTAAGAGATAAAAGTAGCGCTTGAGAGAGGGGAAATTGGTAATACCACATCCTTTTCATCTTTCATGATTATTGGAGACTCATTAGTTCACAATTGCATGGTTGATAGTGGAGAAAGCGTCGTTGTTATGCTAAACTTATTTGTAGAAAACTGGTTCTTAAGTATGAGCCAAGTGCTAAGTGAGTTCTAAAGCTAGATTTCTCATCAAAAAGATCATGGGCATGATTAAAAATATTAAACTAACTTTACATGATTCCCAAGTGTTACAATATTGTAAAATGTTATGGTAGTGGATTTGCCACCTTATTTTTCATGTGTTTATCAAGGGATTTAATATCCAAGATTGAGGGTTATCTTTCGGTGATTGGTTTTATCTTGTCTTTGTGATCCAAAATTAAGGGGTTTCATATTTAAAGAACATATTAACAATTGTACCAGATGAATTAAAAAGAACTATCTTTGAAAATAGATGTAAATTGCTCAAAAGACTTTAAAATATGTCAATTATCTCTGCAAAGAGATGTCTACCTTCCCTTTGCGGGTTACATATGCATTTAGAATATTTTTAGAAATACAAATAGGAACCTATAGAAAGGTGGAAGGTCACTAGTCTCAAGGGAGATGAGGTGTTTCATCTTCCAAGAATTACATGTTTGCCAATTTTGTTAAACATACTATTTTTAGAATTTATTATTTTTAGAAAGCACTATTAAAATCATAATTTGGGCCATTATAACATGGATTTTAGGGCTCAAACTTTACCAAACAAGGTTTTGCACCCTCTCATCATGTTCTATGTGTTTTGAGCTTTCTTTTACACTTTGAATGGAGTCAATTTGGGTTACGGTGCAGAAATTATGGTCCCTAGAAGTTGCTCCACTATAATTGTTTCCTGGATCATTCATCCCTCCTTCAGAAGAAATGGTATGTATTGCACCAAGAGGTCCCATCAGGTGTGGAAAGTGATTCTTCACCTAGTATGTGGTGATCCACTCACCTTGATGACTAAGATTTCCTTTCTTGATCACTCAATAGAGCTGAATAGGTTGTCCTCTGGTGGTCTTTTTCAAAGTGTCCACAATCTGATCTTCTTCAACTAGGGAAAATATTTCTAGGTTGAGCTCAGATATGTCCAATTATTATGTTATGACTAAAGTATCTAGAAGAGGTGGTGATATGGCTTGAGGAGGTCCACATTGAATATGGGATGTAGACCAAGGTAGGGTGGAAGATTCAACTCGAAAGCATTTTCTCCTACTTGTTTGGTGAGAGTGTAAGGACCATACCATAGAGGTTGAATCTTCCTGTGTGGACCTGCAAGCCTTTCCTTCTGAAGCCACAACCAAACCTTATCACCAACCTTGAAATGATGTGGAACCCTATGTTGATCATGGTGCCACATATACTTTTTATTCTTTCTCGTGAAATGTTGTGTACACAGTGCTAAGTTTGTTGGATATTTAAAAAAACCTCATCACCTTTTCCGATTCCATTTTTCCATGAGGCATGTATTCCATTTCCTGCAATGGGATGAACACATCAATGGGTGTTATGGGATAGAATCAGTAAAAAAATTTAAAGGGACTCTGTTTGGTGGAGTGTGTAGGGCCCAATTACATCCATGTTGTATATAGGGCATGGTGTCAACCCATGTAAAGGGTGTTTAGAGTGGTACATACGAATCATGTGAATAATTAGGAATTTTATCACCTCTATTTTTTCATCGAGTCTAGATGGGTGGAAGGATTTTGACTTCATCAACTTTTTGTCCATCAGTCCCCATAATGTGGACAAGAAGATGTTCAGGAACCTTTTATCCCTATCAGAGATAATAGACTTTGGCAGCCCAAAGTTTATTAATATATGACTGAAATTAGCGATATCTTTAGTAGAAATATATTTTATTACAAGAAATAATTATAGCAATTTTGGAAAATTGATCAAATATAACAAAAACACCATCATTCGCATGTTTTGAAGTTGGCAAACCTGAGAGAAAGTCCATCGAGACAAATTCCCAAGACTTGGTTGGTTCCGGCAATGGTGTGTACAAACCTTGTTTCTTATTGGCTAGCTTGTAAATTATACAAGGGGTGTAGGATTTTATGTACTTAACCAAACCATTCCTTAGGTTAGCCCAAAGAGAATTTCTTAGAAGCACTATGAGTGTTTTTCCCACACCAAAGTGCCCTTTTGTCTTGCTGAAATGTACTTCCATATATCATCTTCTATTGTTCACTAGATGGAAGATAGATGTGTCCATGTAATGTGAGAGGAGGTTATCCTATAGAAAGAAATCAGGGATACATTTTCCCATGTGGAGTACCTAATATGTTTATGAAAATCGGGGTCCTTCTCATACAAACTACACCAACTGGAAGTCTCATGTCCACATAGATCAAAAATAGTTGTGAGGGCTGCAATTGGAGGGTGGCTCAGGCAATCTGCTACTAAATTGGCACTTCCCTTCTTATGTTTTATTATCAGGTGAAACTGTTATAGGTATGTGGTCAATTTTTGGTGTCTGTCATTCCTTATCTTGCTATGTGTCTAAAGGAACTCCAAAGGCATGTGGTCTATGTGGATTGTTGTCTCCTTCAACAAAATGTAGTGTTTCCACTACTTGTAGGCCTGGAAGATGGCATAGATCTCCTTGTCATATGTTGGGTACTTCCTGACTATGTAATTGAATGTTTCACTCTTATATGTAATAGGGTGGCCATGTTGCATGATAATATCTCCCAAGGCATATTCATATGCATTTGTCATCAGCTCAAATTTTGATGTAGATCTGGTAGGGAGAGGACAGGGGATAAGCATAACCTTTCCTTCACACCCTCAAATGCTCTCTTTTGTGATTCCCCATTGGAATCTATCCTTGTTTCCTCCTTCAGTCCACCGATTGAGTACCCAAGAAATATGTGAAAAACATAAGACAACCGGTGATAGAAATTGGAAAGACCCAGGAAGCTACAAAATTCTGTAAGGGTCTTTAGGGTAGGCCATTTCTGAATAACTTGAATTTTTTCTAGGTCAACATGGACTCCTTCATCCACCACAACGTACCCCAAGTACTAGACCTTTCTCATCCCAAATGTGCATTTTTCTAGATTTGCATACAACCTGTGCTTCCTGAGGGTCTGAAGTACTTCTTGAACATGTTGTAGATGCTTCTCCCATGTATAGATATAGATGAGTATATCATCTAAGTAGACAACCATGAAGGAATTGGTGTAGGGCCATAGGATGTCATCCATCATCCTCATGAATGTTGCAGGTGCATTGGTTAGTCCAAAGGGCATAACCAACCATTTGAAGAGACATTCTCGGGACTTAAATGCAGTCTTCAAGACATTAGTGGGCTCGATGGGGATATGGTGATAGCCAGACTTGAGATCAATTTTGGTGAAGAATTTTGCACCGCAGAGTTGGTCCAACAAGTCATCAATCCTTGGAAGAGGGTAGTAATTCTTCATAGTAATTTTTTTCAAGGCTCGATATTCAATACAGAGTCTCCATGTTCCATACTTCTTTAGTGCCAAGATAATTGGACTTCCATAGGGTGAAGATATCGGCCTAATATGTCCCTTTTGAATCAATTCTTGGAGTTTCCTCTTGATCTCCTCATTTTCAAGGATTGACCTACGATACACAAGGTTATTGGGTAAAGGAGATCCCGAGACCAAATCAATAACATGTTTTACCTAGTATTGAAGTGGTTCTTCTTTAGGTGACTAGAATAGATTATCATTCTCAATTATTATTTGGTCCATCTGCTTTTGTTGTTGTATCTTCGAATGTGTGTTGATGGTGGTTGTAATAATTTTTTTGTAGGTTTTAGCCTAATCATCAAGACGAAAAATTGCTTACTTTTCACCACCAACTTCTTATTTTTTTGCTTTGGTGAGGGAGAAATACTTGAGGGGAATGACATCGGGTATCTGATAATGTCAAATCCCAATGGTAATGGTGACACTTCAAGGCCATGTCTCATAAATACCATGTCAATCCATCATGAATGGCTGGCCTAAAAGAAACTCACAAACATCTAATGGGAAACATCACACAAGACTTCATCATGGAAGGGATTGATTGCATACTGAGAATGAGGCATTTTTATGTGAGGTTTAACCAACCAATACTATATGGTTGGGGATATGTGTTATCCAATTTCTACCCTTAGGAAAAATTGGATAAACAAGACCTCACAGAGAGAAAATGGAAGGATTAATTTGGCCATGGGAGCTCGCATTGGCAAGTCAAGGCTCGATCAATGGGAGAATGACACAAAATGATCACAAGGGGTCAAGATCAAGTTGATAATGACTCATTGAGCCAAAGGCATGAGGATTTGGTAGTGTAGAAATGTTCGAGGAATTTAGAGAGTAGAAAATGCCCAATGTCTGAAATTTTTCAAACTTCATGGATTGAGCGATTCAAAGTTTTCATCGTGCAAAATGCAAAAACTAGCCAAAAGGCCAAAAACACAAAAACCTGAAGTATGAAAGGGCTTGTCAGATTTTGGGGTCAACGACACAAGAACTTAAGAGCTCACCATTGAGAAGTAAAAATCGAAAGCTAAAAAGGCCCAAAATCTCGAAGTCTCGAAAGGGTTTGGAGTTTTCGGGGTCAACGCCTTTTTGGGGTCAACAATTTTGGGGTTGTCTTTAGAGGTGGTTTTTGGGGACTTGGTGGAGCGGATTCTAAAAACGGGAAATTATAAATTCTAAAACTCAAACTCGAAACTCGGGGTTTGAGATTTTGGAGGTTTAGAGGTTTCGGTGAGTTGGGCGAATGAACGCATAAGCTTTGAAGACCCAAGTCTGAAACCCAAGTCTAAAATTCAGACTTTGGGGTTTTGGACTTTGAAACATTTTGGATCGAGAGATGAACAGTGTTGTGCAATATGATTTGAGTGTGAACTCGAAGTCCTAAATTTGGACTTTGGAGGTTTGGCATTTGAACTCTCAAGTTGACCCATCAAGTGAACGATAGCGCTGCAACCTCCAAAGTAAAAATCCCAAAGTTTAGAATCTCGAAAGTCCAAAATTTCATATTTCAGAGGGTGCAATGCAGGTTGAGTCTAAAAGCCAGATTAACCACTAGCATTTATCGCAGTATAACACCCTCATCTTCAGATGGTCATTAATTTTGACTAGGAGCTCAAATTTGCACAAAATTGGACTTTTTGAAAGCTTTGAGTGTCCTCTACACAATAGCCACTATTTTTCTTAATTTTAGTGACACTAAGTATTTAAAAATGAAGAAATATAGTCCACCATTTTAGAGGAATGTTTCAGAATTTTTCACCTACCCAAATGATGAAGGTATGGGCTTCCTTTCTTCTCCAACAAGAAATGTTACATGGAGGTATGGGTTTTGCAGTGGCACCCATAATTTTTTAGGTGATTTTAATGCATTTTTGGGTGGTTGAAGCAAGTGTTGAATCTTAATCACACCACCCCTAATCTATTTTTAAATTCGAAGGATTGTTACTCTCGCAGTGTGATTACATAACATGCAGTTTTTTCCAAAGTGTGGGCTTTACAAATGGGAAAGCTCTCTTGAGATGAAGAGGCAGTTCCTATTCCTCTATTCTGATGCACACATTAAAATTGTAGAGGATCTACTCTAAAATCTACTCTAACTTGCCAAGGAGACAAGGTTAAGAAGATTACAATAAATTAAACCTAAACTAAAGAGGTGATGCACCAAAGGAATGTTGAATAACTTTTCTTGCATGGAAATGAATGTGAAACAAGATTGAAGAGGATGAACATCAACACAAATCAATTTCTTATCACCAATTCATTCACCATTAAACACAGACCATCAAATATGCAACACAATAACCATGCACAGATAACCAAGATTGCAATGAGAGATCAGATGAAAGCAATGAACACAAGAGAGGGTTGAAAATCATCCATAGACATGTATTATTGCTCCAAAAATTTGATACAATACATTACAATGGCTAAGAGGAAAGAATATTGCATTACAACTTGAAGGGAGGTTTGAACTCCAAAAATCCACTTACAGACAAGAGAAGAAGGGAGGGTGCAAAGAAAAATTATCCAACATTAGAAAAATTCCCCTCCTTACAATATATATGAAGAATGAGAGAAGAAAGAGAGAGGAATTGAAATCCTACTCCAACCACCCTAAAATGCATTGAATTCACCTGCAACAATGATGGGTTCTACTACAAAACCCATGCCTCCATGTACTATGTCTTGTTGGGAAAGAAAGGAAGCCCATACTTCATCATTGTGGTAGGTGAGAAACTTAAAATATCCTAAAAATGGTGAATGTTTTTCTTCATTTTGAATAACTTAGTCTCACTTAAATTAAGAAAATCAGTTGTATTTATGTAGAGGACACTATGAGCTTTCCAAAAAGTCCTTTCTTGTGCAAATTTGAGATCTCAGTCAAACATTATGGCCATCCCGAGGATTGGGTGCAATACTACATTAATGGCAAGTGGCTAACCTTCTCCTTTGAGTCTGAAATTTCCTACAACCTTTGAAATCCAAAATTTTAGACTTCCAGAAATTTCCATTTCAGAGATTGAGTTATTGTTCATCCGCTTAGGCATGAAAACTCCAAAACCCGAAAGTCCAAATTCCAAAATTTTAGACTTTTGGAATTCAGAACTTCGGAACTTTAGTTGTGATTTTTTTGTTTTGGGGCTCCAAACTTCCAAACCCCAAAATCCTAAAATCCTAAAATCCCAAAATTCTGAAATCCCAAAATCCCGACATCTTGAAATCCGAAATTCCCAAATTCAAAAATTTTGAAATCCCAAAATCTTGAAATTTCAAAATCCCAAAATCTCAAAATTCCAAAATCCCAAAATCCAAATCACTGAAATCAGAAAATCCTGAAATCTCAAATTATGAAATCGAAATCCTAAAACCAAAAATTCAAAAAAATCATAAATTTTAAAATCAAAATTTAAAAAAAGAATAAAAATACCCTTTTGAAGATTAGCCCCAATCTATCAACTGGTGAAATTTGGACTTGTTTTGAGCAAGTTAGGCCCTTGAAAATGGATTTGGGATTTCAACGTGAGAGGATTGAAAAATCCAAAATTTGAGAACTTGCAATTTCTAAGTCTGATTTTCTTGAAAATGCCTTCAAAGCATGTGGAATGAATTCTTGGTCCCACCGGCCATGTCAAAAATTTTGAATGAAATGAATTCAAGAAAACTTTGGGCTTAGGCCTCCATTCTTTCTCTCGAGCTCTGATATCTTTCAACATTCCCTTGGCCATTAATTTGTTGAGCCCACGAAACACGACTATCTAATCCCGAAACACAAGCTGCCATGGCCATATGAATCCCTCCATATTCTCAGTGTGCAAGTTCATGTTTTTTCAATTTTTCCTAAGGGGAAAAATTGGATATAACAAATATTTTGAATTCCTTCTCTCTCCCTTCTCTCATTCTTCCTATATATTGTAAGGAGGGGCTCATTTCAAAAGGTTGGATAATATTTCTTTGCACCCTCCCTTCTTCTCTTGTCTGTAAGTGATCTTGTGGAGTTCAAACCTCCCATTCAAACTGTAAATGTAATTTTTTCCTCTTGGCCATTATAATGCATTGTATCAAATTTATGGAGCAATAATATAAGTTTTGGATGAATTTCAACCCTCTCTTGTGTTCATTGCATCTTTCTGATCTCTCATTACAACTTTGGTTAACTATGTAATTTAGGTTGTGTTACATGTTTTGGTGTTTTGTGTTTAATGGTGAATAAATTTGTGACAAGAAATTAATCTGTGTTGATGTTCATCCTCTTCAATCTTGTTCAATTTTATCCCCATGCAAGGCAAGTTATTCAACATTCCTCTTAGTGCATCACCTCCATTAGCTTAGGTTCAATTTCTTGCAACCTTTTTAACCTTGTCTCCTTGGAAAGTTAGAGTATATTTTAGGATAGATCCTCTACAATTTGAGTGTATGTGTATCAGAATAGAGGAATAGGAACCGCTTCATCCGGAGAGCTTTCCCGATTGTAAATTCCCACACTTTGGGAAAAGCTCCATCTTATGCAATCACACTAAAAGTTTCAATATATCATGTTACAAAAAATCATGGGTGCTATGATTACGCATCAACAATGTGACTTCACAAGAAGGTTTAGGCTCTTGAAACATCAACAGAAATTAAATTATTTTGACTTCCACTATCAAGAATAAAATGTAGAGGCTTACCTTTTACCCAAAGCTTAGAGTGGAATATTCTTTCCTTCTCATCCATATTCTTGACTTGTGAGGTGGCAATGATCACATCTGGTTTAGCATCTACAATTTCATCCTCTTCATCCTTGACCTCGGGGTCTGTAGCTAGTGGAGAAGAGAGTGTTGAAGAAGATGACTCAGTGAGTAAGGACTTGATGGCTCAACATTATTCCTTGGAGTAGTGATTTTTTTTTTGGAGATCACACCACTTCCCTGTCTTCTCCTTTTGTGTCTTATTTCTTTGTGAATCCTTATTTTTCCAACCTTGGCTTTGAATCTGGCCTTCCTTATTAATTTTCCCCCTCATAGGTTGATTCTTGGTAGTCTTCCTTTTATGTTTCTACTCAATATTGATTTGCAAACATCACGCCTCTTTGAGGTTATGAAATTGAAATAATTCCATTTCCTCCAGATTATACATTATAGGCACTACGATATGTGAGAATCATGTGTTGTTCTATGGCCCAGAATTCCCGATCTTATGGCAGAGAGAATGAAATTTATCAGTTTAATCTTGAACCGATTGGTCCTTACCTTGATGTATTTGTTTCCATTGTATGTACCAATCATCATAAGATCCAATAGGGTAGTATTCTTCCTTTATGACATCCACTAAATTTTTCCATTTGAGTTCCTCTATAATTCCCAACTCTTCCTTTTCGATCCCATTCTTGCACATGCCCCACCAATTTTTGACAAGCAAGTGACGATTTCAATAGAGCGAATGTTATCTTTTCCTTATCAAAGAAGTGATTGATAGAAAAATAGGAGGTCAATTGGTCCAACTAGTTTTCTACTGCATCAAAATTGATCTTACCCTCAAAAATATGAATGTTAAAATTTTCTTGCACCTTGAATGAATTTGGGGCACTAAAGGACTAATTTATAGATGAGGAGGCATCACTACCACTTGTACTTATTACAAAATCTCGGTGATTTGTTGTAGCATCTTCTCCTTTTTCTCCATGATAGCATCATTCACTATCTTCTTGAGAGGACCATTTTTCTATAAATTGTCTTTTGCCATTAGAGGTTGCCTCTGATGAATAGGCAAGTATTTTGAAGGATCTTGTGTGGACCACCCAATCTTCTTGTATCCCAACCTTGTTCTAGGGATCATACACTCTCAAGAAAACTTTGATTTGATACCACTAATCCAAAATTGATGGGTTTCAGATTTAAATAACATATTAACAATTGTGCAGATGAATTGAAAAGAACTATCTCTGAAAAGATATGTAAATTGCTCAAAAGACTTCAAATACATTAATTATCTCTACAAGGAGATGTCTACCTTCCCTTTACGGGTTACATATGCATTTATACTATTTTTAGAAATATGAAAAGACACCTAGAGGAATGTGGAAGGTCATCAGTCTTGAGGGAGATGAGGTGTTTCATCTTTCAAGAATTACATCTGCACTAATTTTGTGAAACATACTATTTTTAGAATTTACTTTTTTAGACAACACTATAAAAATCACAATTTGGTCCATTCAAACATGGATTTTGGGGCTCAAATTTTCCAAAACAAAAAAATTACAGTCTTTCATCACGTTTTATGTGTTCCAAGATTTTCATTGCACTTTGAATGGAGTCAATTAGAGCTACGATGAGAAGACATGGTCCCTAACATTGCTCACTATAATTACTACTGGATCACTTGAGAACTAGGTATGGAACCAAAGTGACCATCGAATTTAAGCCTTTGTAAAATTTTCATATTGATCCTCATACACCTAACCCAATAAATGCAAATTATGTTGTAAGTGAGGAGCTACTAGGTGAGATTAAATCTGAAACTCTTCATGCATTAGAAGGAATTCCAGATTTATTTAAGGATGAAAGGATTAACTAAGTGTATGAGTCGATCATTATCAATTTATTGAAGAATAGGGCCTTGGAATTCATTATATGTATGAAAATAACACTTTGAAATACTAGTTATTGAGAAAGAGAATCAGCAAGATGATAGAATGTGAAAATTATTTTTGATGACTCAAAAAACAACATGGTTCGGGGAGTTGTTTTGATGCTTATTTCACCCTCAAATCATAGGTATGTTTCACCTACTAAAGTTTAGCCGTTTTTCTAAAAAAAAAATTGAATATGGGGCACTTATTCATCGTTTTGAGTGGGTAAGAAAGAAATGAATAAAAAAATTATAGGTTTTTAGTGACGGTGATCTTGTTATCCATCGTGTAAAGGTTCAGTTCTTGAAAAAATCCATTAATGAGAACTTACAAACATAGAGTATGGGAAATGCTTGAAATTTTTCTTTCTTTCAACATACAAATCGTCCCTAGAGATAGAAATAAACATGGTGATAATATTATAGCCATTGGATCCTAGTTTGACATACCGTGTAGATATAAGAAATGATAAATTGCAGCCTCATATCAAGGTTATAGTGAAGCCATCCATTTTGGATAACAACTCACATTGGCAAGTTTTTATGATGATGCACATATAATCAGATTTTTACAAGAAGAGCTTGAATTTTCAGCACAAAATCAATGAAATATGTAAAATAGGTATGTGGATTAGATTATACAACTCAAGACAAATAATATCTAGAAAGGCTTTATCACTTTGGAAGCCATCTTTGGAAAAAATGATGAAATGAAGCATGAGAGGGTTGTCCTTGCTGCAAGAACAGATCAACATGAAAGTGTCACCATTCTTGATGGTAAGAGCCTCAATCTTGGAAAGGTATGCTCACAAGATGAGAAAAATGCATTCATTGAGCTTTGTAGAGAGTATGTAGATTTTTTTGCATGGAAATACAATGATTTAAGAGGTTTTGATCCCTCTTTAGCTCAACATACCATTAAATTAGAGGTTGATTCAAAACCAGTTAGACAAAAACAAAGGCCAATTAATCCCAATTTGGAACCCTTGATGTGGAAAGATCTTGAAAAACTAATTAAGTCTTCCATTATCTTTCCCATCAAGCATTCAACTTGGGTAGCTAACCTTGTACCGGTAAGAAATAAAAATGGTGAAATCAGATTATGTGTTGATTTTTGTGATTTAAACAAGGCTTCTCTTAAGGATCATTATCCTTTGCCTTCCATGGAACAAATAATTCAACTAGTTGTAGGTTCTTAAAGATATTTTTTACTTGACATTTATAGTGGTTATAACCAAATACTTGTCAAGGAAGAGGATCAGTTTAAAATAGCATTCACAACTAAATAGGGAACCTATGCATACGAAAGATAAAATTCAATTTGTCCAATGCGGGTGCATAATTTTAGAAGGCCATGGACATGGCATTCAAATGTATCATCAAGTTTTCTTAGTTTATTTGGATGATATCACATTATTTTCAAATCTTGCAAGTGACCACTTACCACACCTCAAAACAAATTTTGAAAGGTGCAGAGAATATTGTGTGTCACTTAAACCCCAAAAAGTGTGTGTTTTAAATTCATGAGGGTAAGCTTATTGGTCATATCATCTCAAATCATGGTATGAGGATTGATCCGGAAAGAGTAAGTGTTATTCTTGCTTTATCATTTCCAAAACATAAGACAACAATTCAAATTTTTCTTGGAAAAATTAATTTTATAAGAAGGTACATTGTTGATTTTCTTCACTTTTGAATCCATTAACCAATATGCTTAAAAAAGATAAGAATTTTACTTCTTCAAAAGAAGTCGGTAATTTTGAAGCCATCAAACAACTCATATCTTCAGCCATGAAATCCTTATTTTTTGAAATATTTCATGTTGTATGCTTATGCTAGCATGGATACCATTTCAGGAATGTTAACCACAATAGAATAGAGAAGGATTGGAGTAGTCACTTTCATTTTCATTCAAATTCTGATGGAGTACGAAACAAGGTACTCATTTGTTGAAAAATATGTACTTTCAATTGTTAGATCACTCAAGAAATTCAGGCATTTGCTCTCTAACAACAAAATTAATCTAATGGTTTCTCATCCAAGTATCAAGATTTTTTAAACAAGGACATAAGTGAGAAAATATTAGTTTGGATCACTAAAGTGATGGAATATGACATCATCATTAAAGTGACCAAACTAATTAGAGGAAAAGGATTATGTGAGAACTTGGCTCAAGACTTGCAAGAGAAGCAAGGAATCTATTTTATTGTTCTTAATGATCCTAAAAATTCATAAAATTAGTAGCCTTGATTGGATTTTTGACATGACAAGGTACCTTCACATGGTATTTACCCACCAAACTTGGACAACTTAAAAAAGGAGGTATTTCAGACTTCAATCCATCACTTTATTTCTAGTTAAGAGTGTTATATTCAAGAAATATATAAATGGTGTGTTGTTGAGCTATGTTGAACCTAACAAATTGAAATATTTCTTGAACAATTTCACGATGGTCAAGGAAAAGGGAATTATTCAACCAAAACATTATAGCCCTCAAGATCATTAAAGGAGGGTATTATTTTCCTACACTCTATAAATATAACCAAGATTGGATAAGAAAGTGTCAAAAGTGTGCATTCTTCACAGGAAAAGAGAGGCTTTTTTCCTTACCGATGTATCTAATTACCGCTGCTAAGCATTTTTCTCAATGGGGTTTAGACTTCATTATTCCTATAAACCCACCTTCAAGCTTGAGGCATAGATGGATACTTACTATAAATGATTATTTCACATGGTGGAACGAACTATTTTCTTTGAAAGAAGATAATGAGAGAAGCATCTTAAATTTCTATGAAGGTATTATAACCATGTTTGGAGTTCCCTCTACCATAATTTCAAACAATGAAAAATCTTTTTTGGGTGGAAATATTTCTGCATGGGCTATACAAAATGACATTTACTTAGGTACATCATCCAATTATTACCCTCAAGGTAATGGATTGGATGAAAGTAAAAATAAGAATATGTTGAGGATAATTAGAATAACTCGATTAAAATCGAATGAACTCTGGCATACAAATTTGAAGAAAGCCTTTGTGAACGCTGATAAAATAAATCATAAAATATCAATTTAAAATTCACCCTTCAAGCTTGTTCATGGCCTTGAATCCAAGGTTCCCATTTATATTTAGCTTCCATCTTTGGAGGCGCATCAAATATAATCAATGGAGAATGAGCAGATGGAGGTTAGGTATGCACAAACACATGGATCTTGAGGAAGTCATAAATAAAGCTATGTTGTCTATGGAGATGAATAAATCTCAAATTAAGAATACTTTTGATAGGAAAGCCAAGGCAAGAGTCTTCAATGAAGGTGACTTGGTGCTGAAATGGGATGAAGACAAAGAAAAACCACGTACTCACACAAATTTCAATTCATTACGGAGTGGACCCTACATCATCATTAGATGTAAGCCATATAATGATTTCAGCTTGCAAGAATGGATGGAGAAGAGCTTCGATCCAAGTAACAAGGATTCATCTGAAGCATTGTCTCCAAACAAGATAAGTTGACATTGTACTATAGTTTCCCATGCTTTCCTCTAAGTGTTTTATACAAATATTTATGCTTTTACTAGTTTCAATAATTGGTTGTCATCTTAAATGACATATCTTGTAGTTGTTTATCTTTCTCGAAGTGTAGTTGTGCATAGGTTTCTATTGTTGTTTTTCAATTTTTGTAGAGGATTTCAAGTCTTTATCGGTACTATCAGTTTTCTTTCACATACATGGTAAGGCTTCATATAAGTTTTTAGATTACTGCATTCTTTAGAAAAGGCCCTTTCGGGGGTTCTTGCTGGCATTAGTAGGTAACCAAGTCAGCAAAGTTTCAAAAGATGTTGACCATTTTTGTGAATCATCAGAGAGGGGTACAAAAAAATTCATTTTATTTCTTTTGGATAGGTTAAGGGATGGATTGCATGTAAATCTTGAGGAAACTTTATGTGTTTTTCATAATACGAGTGCATCATGTATACTACCATTCCATGTTGCGTCTTCGAAAAACCATGCAGCAACCTTGAAAGACTAATGCAAGGCTTTGATGAAGGCAGGAAGGGTAGTATACATTAGAAATTATACTTTGAGACAACTAATATAGTTGCAAATTTAGAAAATTAGTGAGCAAGTTCTATTTACAATAATTTTTGCTACTTGTGTTATATAGATTAAATCAAGTACTTGTAGAGTTAATTAATTTTATTCCTTTATGATTAGGTGAAGTTGTATTTTGTTTTGAGTTGTAAAGGTTCATTCAACATTATTGAAATAAAATGAAAAATAATATGTAAAACTCATAGCATAAGAAAATTTCATTTATTCATAAAGAAAGAGTACATTTATCCCACACAAGTCGTGGGATATGGATATCAAAATAAAGGAAATTCATATAAATATAAATTTTATAATGTGAGAAATGAAGTAACTTGACATTACCTTAAGTTGAAGACCACCCCAAGAATTTCTGGATTTCTCCAAGTTGTTGCTCAGGTACCTAAAAGAGAAAAATAGAGAGGAGTTAGAGATTAGGGCCCCTAATCTCTTATGTTACCAGATTTGTATGTATAAACACCACCATATAAAAGCAACGAAAGAAATAAAAGAAATGACATTGCAGAAATAAAACCAATTTCTATATTTTATAAAGCCACACGAGAACCATATAAATTTCAAATATTACGGACATTCATGAAATGCAGTAAGGTATTCGAACTCATATCAAATCTAGAAGAGATACAAAGATACATTTCAAGAATGGATAGCCTTCTTTGCATATAATAAATATCATTTTGTAAGTTATGAAAAGAAAATCAAACAACATGATAGAAAGAATGAAGATATTACAAGCTGTCAATGTTCATCACGGGATCAAGTACGGGAATTAGAGTTCAATGTTTCATATCTTGAAATCAGTTGCAATGACATATTAACAAAATTCTCAATTAGCATGCAAAAAGTTACATTGAACATTGATGAACGTATAATAATGCATTTTATATGGTTTCAAGAGTAGAAGAAAGTATAAGTTTTCATCATGATCATAAACACGAGGATTACGATGCATTAATGTCTCAGTAGTTTTTTAATATACATTTCAAAGAGATATAGATGCTCATGTTGTATTCATCCAATTCAGGATTTAGAATGTCATCAAGTATGCATTATTAATTTCAGAAAATAGATTCATATTTCAAGGATGATATTGATCAAGATAGATTCTCAAGAGGTTTTGGTATTCAGAACTTCGGTGAAAGTTTCATGAGTAAGAAGTAAGATGCATACTTCAGTTTAAAAATCTTTATTTTTACAAAGGCAATCAATTCTTATAAAGCAACAGATTCAAAGGACCATCTTCCATGTATGTGTTAGCCTCCATTATTATATTGAATCTTCATATCAAAAAACATAGTTATGCATTTACAAAGTGCACAATTCAGATTTTGAGGAACTATACAAATCAAATCTGATGTTGATATGTTCATATTTTTCATTAAAATTCAACACAATCTCAACACTATATCTAGTCACCTTAATATCAAAAATCATTTCACTAAAATGCATATGGTAAAAGCAAAAACTTCTATAAAAGTAAAAATGAACTACTATCTCAATAGAAAATTCCAACAATGCATGCTCAATACTTTATGGTTGATATTTAAGCTTGTGGTATGTGATACAAAGTTATGTCCATTAATATAACCCTTAGGAGAAAATAGTATCATTTGCAACATTCAACTAAGCATCTTGAAAACATGAATTTTATAGGTAAAATTTCAAGGATGCATCACATGAATGGAATCGGTAAAAATAAATCTAAATATACATTAAGCATGTTTTTACATTAGGGAAAAAATATCTTCATGCTTCTGCGTGTTTTATACAATATAGAAAACCTAGATCCACAATGTGCAAGCGCATTTAAGTATCATACTATTTCAACTCAAATACATCTACATGGAAATGCAATTTTTTCAAGAGGCATAAGGATGAACAACTATAGTTAAAATGTAGTAACTATGATCTTATTTTTGGAAATTCTAATATTTTAGAGAGATCCTAGAAAGCGAGAACAAAAAGTATATTTCAAGGAAAGAAATGTAGAGTTACAACATATGAATTTCATATTTATAAGGATGTATATGCCTTAATAATAAAGGCGTGTTTTGAAATATATCAAGTTTTCAAGCATATAAAGTTGAAGAACAACAAAATGGTTTACAACATCTATCCAAAGTTCAAGATCCACAAATATTATTACATGATTGATGAAAGTGCCAAAGAAACTAAAGTTTCAATTTCTATTCCAAGGATCAAACTTCTCATCCAAAAATATGATTGTGTTATGTAGTCACAAAATCATGCACTTTAGACATTATTTATCTCGGTTTTATACTACTATTTAGAAGGTTCTTGAGTGAAAAAAGTACTAATTAACCCTCATCTTTTGGCCATATTTTTTTACTTTGTTTCATCATTACCGACCTCTTGCACCCACATGCATATTCATATTCTATCATCCCACATTATTTTATCCTCGACTGGTGCATTCTGCTGATTAGGACTAGGGTGCCGATGGGCACCCTAGTCCCATAAAGGGTGCCCGGGTCCCTTTTTCACTTTCCCACCAATTTTGGGCTCTTTCTAGCCATTTATCCTTCTTATCTTTTTGGTGGTCATCCATTTTGGCATTAATTAAAAAATTAGATCAAAAGAATCATATAAATATAAAGTTATGAGACCATAATGAGGGACCTAACATCATTCACTTTTTCCTCCATCTAGAGTTACATCCATCTATTAAGTTGGAGATAACTTGTATTAATATAGCTCCATCACAAGGCACAAAGCTAGGACATCTACATCACACTTCATACGGGGGAGGAATTCTATTCTATTCCATACACACATTATATTACATTTTCTACATTTAGTTATTTTTTGTAACTTCACAAAGTACGAATGACACAAGAGTACCTAGGGCACATTATCGCACACTCACCATAGCTAAATTTGGGTTCAAAATGTAGTGGAGGGCTCAGATTTGCTAAGCCCAACTGTTGTGGCTGATGAGGTTAACAGGACCCATTCATTTGCATTTTTTTAATGTTTTTGATACTTATTTTTGTATTTTGCGTGTCTTTACATCATCTTGTATTATTGGTGACTTCTAGTATGGGGCAGAAAATCTAATGTGATAGAGAGCGAGTGTTCGGGATCACCTTCAAGCCATGTGAGAATCGGTTTGGAGAGCTTTTACACAGGCCAAGGTGGCCATTTCGCATACTAGAGCACCCTGTGGTTTCTCCAGTCCCTCTCCGGCACTCTAGTCAGCCGTATACTCTAGATTCATCCTTTTGAGCTCCTTCACAGTCATTTTGACTTCTAGATCCTCTACTCATCTCTACAACATAGTCCCGTGAGCATCGTATTTAAGTTGAGTTCTTTCCTCTTCTCTCTTGCACATTAGGTTTTATTTCTATAATCTATATTGTTTGTTTTAGTTATACACTTCTTTATTGCATTTATATGTCCTCCTAGATTAGATTAACTAGCATACATTATTTCCATTTTGATTAATCATGTTCATATAAAAAATAAGATAAGAACACTCCTTGACTAGTTGGATTGAAGGAAGGACGAGGCTAAACATAAAGTAAACTTGAGGAACAAAGTTGTAAAATAAATTTGTGTTATCAAAACACGAGGCAAGAATGCGAGTTCATGTTATTATCAAGTTGTGTTTGAAAGTTATTAAGATCAACAAATTCCAACCGAGTTGGATAAAATCCTCTACAGAGTCAAAGTGCCTAGAAACTAAGGAACAAAGAAAAGATAAAACTTGAAATGTAGTAACAAATCCAAACCCAAAATGGGAAAGTGGAGAGTCATAATCCGTGTCAAGCAAAAATTCACATATCTTGACAAAAGAAACCCTCTAACAAAAGTAGCAATATGCGAGTGATCTAAATGCAGGACCCACATTTGTAATAAGAAAATAACACAAGCATACACAACCAAAGTTGAATATCTAATGTCAAAAAGGTGAGAATCCAAGCTAACATCGAGTTGGAGTTACAAAGAACCTACAACTTAGCACCACCTACACTTCGAGGCACTATTTTAAGCAAAACCCAAGGGTAATTTGGGTAAAATAGTGATGATTCTATAATATAAGTATTCGAGATAAATAAGGATAAAGGTTACCTTTTCAAGTTAAGAATAATGTGACTCTTGTAGACACAAAATCACATGCTTTGATATTATTTAGTCTCAATCTCATACTACTATTCATATGGTTTTTGAGTGAATAAAGTACTAATTAATAAATTTCCTTTGGCGTAGTAATTTCCTTTTAAAGCCAAATTTGTCGACCTTGGCACATACTTTCCCAGTTGGTTTTTTTGTTTATCATCATTCTACCTCTGTTGTGGCACCCATAAGCCCCCTGGTCCCATTTGGGGTACCTAATCCATTTACACTTTCTACGGTCACTTTTTGGGCACTTTCTAGCCATTTGGGCTTTCTACCTTTGTTAGTGAGTCAGCCTTTTGAAGTTAATTATGAAATTAGAACAAGAGAACCATATAAATATAAATTTATGAGACCATAATGATGGACCAATAACTAAGCACTATAATCATGACCTAAGGTTGCATCCATCAAAGGCCCCATTTACATCCATCTAGCTCCATCATGAGGCGTGAGGTTGTTTCATCTACAATGATACCTTTGTATAGAAGGAAGTTCTATTCTATTCCATCCACCATTTTATTACATTTATACATCGATTTATTTCTCTCTATCTCACAAAGTGTGGTATTGGCCTTGCAAAGAGCAATAGGGCATGATTCACACACACATGTAGAAATACAT
Organism: Taxus wallichiana var. yunnanensis; assembly: GCA_018340775.1. NCBI lineage: Eukaryota > Viridiplantae > Streptophyta > Pinopsida > Cupressales > Taxaceae > Taxus > Taxus wallichiana. Next base: position 673,432,261 of record CM031243.1, on the reverse strand, counting down.
CGGGTCTAAGATATAGTGCAATTCTCAGTTGGTAAGTCCACCATTGTGTCCGTTAAGGACATTTTGACCCATTCATATGCATATTTATATTTTTAGGGATTTTATGCTCATCCAGGTAATTCCTTATTGCAAGTATTCAAGCAACATTTGGCGTCGTTGGATTGACAAAGTTAGTGTGAAAAGAAGAGAACACAAGTGAACATCCAATAACACCTCAGAGGAGGGTTTTAGGCTATTTCCATATACCATGGCACCCACAGGAGCCCATGTCCCTCTCTAGGTTCCCTAGTGTAGCCAAAGAGCTCAGTCGCATGCTTTCTCATGCTTCTATGTGATCGTTTCCTCCTCCTATTTTTCTAGTTCACCTGACGACATAATTATTAATAGTCATCAAATCATCTAACCTCTATCCGACCATTCTTACACTTGAGTTTCATATTTTCATATATTAGATTTCTTGGTTCATTTTATTTATGATTTATTTGTTATTTACTATTATTCTTAATATTACATTAACTTAGAATAATTCCACCTTTTTAGTTAATCAAATCTAATACCAATAGGTTGATGTTTTGGAAGAAATGACCAAAAATATGGAAAGGATCTCAATCATAAACAAAAACATGCAGAGATAAGACCATGTTAAGCTCCACAAGTGAAAAAGCTAAAATAAACAAGTCCTGGATAACAATCTCTAGTTGTAGCTCGAGATAGACCTCTTGATAAAAGAGGCAGAACCAAGCTTAAAGGAATATTTGTAATAACGATAAAAAAACCACTTCGATCAGCATAGATCAAATAAACACTAAATGGCCAAGCGGTGACCCGAGAAACTTGTTTCTGAGCTAATCAATGGCAACCTAAAGATCATAAAGCTAGTTACAAAAGAAAATACGAGATCTGAAAATTCATGCTCCAAATTAAAAAAAAATGGGCCATGGATAGAGCAAAATGATAACTTGATAATAAATTATACAAAAGCTTAAAAATCACAAAAATGGCCTCCCAAAATTTTAGCATGGTAACCTAATCCACTTCCAAAAGTATCCAAATGCAAAAATGACAAAAGGAGAATCATTTTTAGGGTTTTAATCCTTTTTTAACAAGGTGGTTAAGCCCGGTAACCATGGTCGACCCATGGTTAGGTTAGGCTTTGATGTTTTCATATACCATAAAGCGTTTCAAATTATTAAGTGATGAATTATTATGTATAAGGAGGGGGACAACATTATTATATGTCCATGTTATCTAAACAACCAAAGCCTTGACCAATCATGTTATATCCCAAAGTTAATAATGTTATTATTAGCCAAGTGAAATGAGATCAAAATCCTAAACCATGCAATGCATGCGATTCAAAAGAAAAAATTATCCATGTAATTACCTTTTTACCTCAATTTATGCATGTGCACTTAGGGATAAAAATTTGCTTTTGCACTAGAGGTCAAAAATAACCTTTTGAAAACAAGTCACAATGCAGAAATTACCTTATCTACTCTAAACCATTTGTACCACACTTTATTCCTTGTAAATACAAATTGTACAGTCGAAGAAAGAAAGAATTGACCAGAAGTCATAAGCAAGCTATTTTTAGCCTTGTTATTATTAAAAATTCTATTTTTGTAATTAGACTATAATTGTGCATTAAAGATGATTTTAGATTTGTCTACATTAGCTAGGTCGAGGTATCTGAAGTGTTATTTTTAAAATATGGGGTGAATTTTTATATATGTACTTGGCTCATACAAGCCAAAAAGGGGTGCTTATTATTATTTCTGCAGACTTATGATGTCGACCTATTATAGTAGTGCACCTTTTTAGTAATAAACACTAGTTTTCCTCTAATTTCAATCTTTTTGCGGTGTGTTATATGATTTAGAAGTTTGTTTCCATAAATATTTGTATTAATTTTCATGCTAATAATATAACAACCCCTTCATCAAGTTTTTTTGACCTTTTTCAAGCCACGTAAGTGTGTTTTCAATACCTTTAGTTAGTGCACGAAAAAAATTTAAACAATGATTATAGTAAACTTTATCAACATTTTATCAGTCATTAAGTCTATTTTTAAGCAATATTAAGTCCCAAAATATTGGTGTATCACCCTTTTATTCACTTTCATTAATTTCCAGTTTATTCATATCCCTCAACCCCATCAGTTTTAATAGTTTTAGGTGATCCATCAAGGGAACCAACCCGCTCTGGAGGTTCTCATAGTCTAAGGCACCTGACTCGAAGGAGATCCCATTGTACTAGTCAAGTCATAGCCAAATAGTTTTTCAAAATCAAAGGTGTACTTCATGCGATAATAGTTTTTGGCATGCCTAATGGGAGCCACGAACCAGATTTTAAGCTTTATTTTCAGCATGCGAGATGAAGATGGTGTTTTCACATGGTTGTTCCTAAAATTTTAGTTGTTCCAAATCAGGAAAATGGTCTATTTTTATAGCATGGTTATCGAAATTAGAACAACCTTAACTAAATACTTACAAGTTTTAATCATTCGACAACCACTCATCAATTTCAATTCTTTGTTTCCTTGACTGTTTTGGATGAGGATTTCAACATATATTCACTATTACAAAAAGATTAGTTGTAGCTAAAGGAGACCCTAATTGCATAATTTTCCATGTTCCATTCCTAAGTTTGAAAACCAAGTCAGCAACAAGAGGTATTCCTTTTAAATTTTCTCAATTACCTTTAAATTAAGTTAAGAGAACAAGGATTGGGAATCACTGGACCCTACAATAGGTCCAATATTTCCAATCCTCCATCTCCAAACCAGAAATTTTTTATTCAGATTCCTATCTTTCCATTGGTAACTAGAAATCATCCTTTTATGACCTTTATGAATGGAAGCCCTTTGGTAATTTATTCTTATCACTTTTACCGTAACTGCTTTACTCTAAAAAAATCTTCCTTACATTAGTAGTGAAAATCATGTTACCCTTATTGAACATATTAGAGATGTTGCAGCCTATGTTTTGTTCATAATATCACTCATGAGGATGTTTCCTTAAGGTTATTAGTTACTTCTTTCAAATACCAAGCCCTCCAATGGTATAGGAGTATGACTATAGGATCAATCACTTCTTGGGATGATATAAGGTCAAATTTATGCAAACAATTTGAAGACAAATCAAATCATTTATCCCTCATAGAATAACTTACTACCATCAAAAGAGCACCCCAAAGATTTCATGCAAATTTCAATTTGAGATTTACTAGGACTTGGAAAGGATATCAACAAAATTCAATCCTTCACCTAAAAATTCATTTTTGTATTATTTACATACATTAAATAGTGATATTTTTGTTATGATTCAGTCCATGGGTGATAATTCTCTTCCTGCAACCTATGTCATAGCAATAAGAGTAGAAAACAACCTTATACAAGATGTAAAATTGGCCCCTAGACCTTTTATGACCATTTATCCTGAGCTATATCTTATTCTGCTAGATGAGAAGCCACCACATCCTCCCACTGTTGAGCCTAATGTCATTGATGACTTACAAGGGGTTGTTAAGACCTTATCAAATGAGGTAGTACAACTTAAAATAAATCAATCTCAAAAAATAGGTCATATCAACCACCTTTTTTCATCCTTTAAACAATTATAGGCCTTGTTCAAGGTTATAGACCTCCATATCAAACACAACTAGCCATTACAATAGCTGAATTACTTGCAATTGTTGATCCTAATGCCCCTACAACTTCTAGAGCATTAGTTCTAGTGAAAACAAACATGATACTAGATCCTAACATGTAGCCTAGTGAGCCAAATACAGCCTTAGATATGGTACCACAAGGATTTTCTATGCCACACATGAATCAAGAGGAGGCATATTATCAGATTCAATAAAGTTCTTATCTTGTAGCACAAGGATCCAAATTTCATACATGGGTAGTTAGATGAAACTATGGTAAACTTTTAAATTAGTGATCATGTGGTTGTAAATTAAAAGGTTGGAGCTAAGGAAAGAGATGAGTTTGTTGAATTTGTTACAAGGTCAAAAAGGAGGGATATGGAAGAAAATTTGGGCAATCAAACTATTTTGTAACAGCTCATGAAAATCAGAATAATACTATTGGTAAGATTTCTTCTTCATATCATGTTCAAGAACAAGTTGTTTTGAAAAAATAGATTAAGGTAAGAGCTATTCCATTCAACATAGTTGATCATATGAATAAATTTCACATTACTATGAGCATGTTTGACACATTATCTATTCTGGGACAAAAGGACTTAATGGTATAAGATATTATGGGTTTGAAATTAACATCAAAACATGTATAAAGTGCAGAAAACACAACCAAAATGGTGATGGACAATTATAGACCAGCAAACTAAAGGTTCAAAATAGCAAGCATCTAAAGAGGTAACATAGTGTTAGAGAGGAAATTGGTAAAACCACATCTTTTTATCTTTCTATGATTATTGGAACCTATTAGTTCATAAATGCATGGTGATAGTGGAGAAAACATCACTATTATGCCAAAATTAGTTCTTTAGAAAAATTGGGTCTTAAGTATGAGCCAAGTGCCAAAGGGATTTTATAGCTAGATGGTTCATAAAAAAATACTAGGCATGATTAAAAATTTGAAACTAACTTTACATGCTTACCCAAGTGTTACAATCTTGTAGGATGTTATGGTGGTGGATTTGTCACTTATTTTACTATGTGCTTATCAAGGGATTTCACATCGAAGATTGGAGGTTATCTTTCAACTGATTGGTCTTATCTTGTTTTCAAAACAGGTATTGAACCAAAGTTACCATAAACTATGAGCCTTTAAAAAAAATTCATATTTAACCTCATACACCTAGCCTAATAAATGCAAATTATGCTATGAGAGTGAGGAGCTGCTAGGTGAGATTTAATGAAACTCTTCATGCATTAGAAGGAATTATAGATTTATTTAAGGATGAAATGACTAATGAAGTTTATGAGTATGATCCTTATCGAGTTATTGAAGATAACAGGGCCTTGGAATTTATTGTATTCATGAAAATAATGCATAAATAATAGCTATGGAGAAAGAAAACCATAAAGATGATGAAATTTGGAAATTATTTTTGATGGCTCCAAAAATTAGCATGGTTTAGGAGCTGGTTTGATGTTGATTTCACCTTCAAATTAGAGGTATTTTTCATCTCTTAAGTTTCAATTTGGTTGTTTTAATTATGTTTCATAATATGAGGCATTTATTCATAGTTTAGAGTGGGAAGGAAAAAAGGAATCAAGAATTTACAGGTTTTTGGTGACAATGAGCTTGTTATTCATCAGGTGAGAGGTTCTAGTGCTTGCAAAAATCCATTAATGAGGACTTACAGACATAGAGTATGGGACATGCTTGAATATTTTATTTCTTTCAACATACAAATTGTCCCTAGAGATAGAAATAAACATGTTGATAGGCTTGCAACCATTGGATCTCAGTTTGACATACCTGCAGATATCATAAATGATAAATTGTAACTTCATATCAAGGTTATAGTGAGGCCATCCATTTTGGATAACAACTCACATTGGAAATTTTTTGATGATGATGCACATATAATCATATTTTTGCAAGAAGAGGCTGAATTTTAGCACAAAATCAAGGAAAACTACAAAATAGGTATGAGGATCAGATTATGTACCTCAAGAAAAATAAGATCCCAAAAGCCTTGTCACTTTGGAAACCATCTTTGGAGAAATGATGAAATGAAGCATGAGAGGGTTGTCCTTACTACATGTACAAGATCAGCATGAAAGTTTCACCATTTTGATGGTAAAAACCTCAATCTTGGCAAGGTATGTTCACAATCTTAGAAAAGGATGCATTCATTGAGCTTTGTAGAGAGTATGTAGATGTTTTTGCATGGCAATATAGTGATTTAAGAGGTTTTGATCCCTCTTTAGCTTAGCATACCATTGAATTAGAGGCTGATTCAAAACTGGTTAGACAAAAACAAAGGCCAATTAACCCAAGTTAGAACCCTTGATGTGGAAAGAGCTTGAAAAACTCATTGAGTCTTCCATTATCTTTCCATTAAGAGATAAACTTTGGTAGCTAACCTTGTATCAGTAAAAAAAAAATGGTGGAATTAGATTATGTGTTGATTTTGTGATTAAACAAGGCTTCTCTTAAGGATCATTATCCTTTTCCTCCATAGAACAAATACTTCATTTTCAGTTGCATGGTTGAAATATATTCTTTGCTTGATGGGTATAGTGGTTATAACCAAATACTTGTCAAGGAAGAAGATCATTTAAAACAACATTCACAACTAAATGGGGCACCTATGCATACAGAAAGATGTCATTCGGTTTGTCCAATGCAAGTGCAACCTTTTAGAGAGCCATGGATATGGCATTTCAAGGTATCATTAACAAGTTTTCTTAGTTTATTTGGATGATATCACAATATTTTCAAAGCTTGCAAGTGACCACTTATCACAGCTCAAAGCAATTTTTGAAAGGTGTAGAGAATATGGTGTGTCACTTAATCCAAAAAAGTGTGTGTTTTCAGTTCATGAGGGTAAGATTCTTGGTCATATCATCTCAAAACATGGTATGAGGATTGATCCTAGAAAGAGTAAGTGTTATTCTTGCTTTATCATTTCCAAAACATAAGAAATCACTTCAAAGTTTCCTTGGAAAAATTAATTTTATAAGAAGGTACATTGCTGATTTTGCTTCACTTTCAAAGCCATTGACCAATATGCTTAAGAAAGATCAGAATTTTACTTGGTCAAAAGAAGGAGTGAACAGTTTTGAAGCTATCAAACAAGCCATAGCTTCAGCCCCAACACTCATAAATCCTGATTTTTCAAAAGATTTCATGTTGTATGCTTATGCTAACATGGATACCATTTTAGGAATGTTAACACAATAGAAAAGGAAGGTTTAGAGTAGAAAATTGCTTTTTTAGTCAAATTTTGATGGATTATAAAACAAGCTACTCATTTGTTGAAAATCATGTAGTTTCAATTTTTAGATCACTCAAGAAATTCAGGCATTTGCTCTATAAAAATAGAACAAATATAATGGTTGCTCATCCAAATATCAAAGAATTTTTGTTGAACAAAGACATAAGTGATAAAAGAGCAAGTTTGATCACTAAAATGAAGGAATATGACATCATCATTAAAGTTAACAAACTAATTAGAGGCAAAGTGTTATGCGAGCACTTGGATCAAAACATGCAAGAGAGAAAGGAATTTGTTTTATTCTTATGCGAGAATAAGCTTTGAAAATGCATAAAATACTAGCCTTAGATTGGATTTTGTGCATGACAAGGTACCTTGCAAACATAGTATGTACCCACTAAACTTTGATAGCTAAATAAGAGTCATTTCAAACTTTAATGCATTCCTTTCTTTGTGGTTGATGGTGTTTTATTCAATAAATATATTAATGTATTCATTTTGAGATGTGTTGAGCCCAACCAAGTTGAAATATTTCTTCAACAATTTCATGATGGTCAAGGAGGAGGGCATTATTAAGAAAAACTACATCCCTCAAGATCATGAAAGGAGTGATATTATTTCCTACACTCTTCAAGGACAACCATGCTTGGGTAAGAAAGTGTCAAAAGTGTGCATTCTTCACATGAAAAGAGAGGTCTTGCTATTTTACCATTATGCACCAATTATAGATTGATAAGTCTTTTACTCAATGGGGTGTTTGGACTTCATTTCGTCTTATAAACCACCTTCAACCTTAGGCATAGATGGATACTTACCGCAACTGATTATTTCACATGATGGACAAAAAAGCGGTTACTTTGAAAGAAGCTAATGAGACATAAGCATCTTGATTTCTCTGGAGGTATTATAACCAGGTTTGGAGTTCCCTCTACCATAATTTAGCGATAATGTAAAAGATTTTGTGGGTGGAAATATTGTTGCATGGGATGTACAAAATGGTATTTACTTAAGTACATCATCCAATTATTACCCTCAAGGTAATGGATTGGCTAAAAGTACAAATAAGAATCTGTTGACGATAATTAGAAGAACTATAGATGAAAATCAGCAGTTAGACTCTGGCACACTAAAGTTGAAGGCATACCTTGTGGGATGATAGAATAACTCATAAAAGATCAATTTCAAATTCACCCTTCAAGCTTGTTTATGGTCTTGAAGCCAAGTTGCCCATTTCTCTTGAGCTTGATATTTGGAACTCATACATCAAGTAGAATTAATGGAGAATGAACCAATAGAGGTTAGGTATGCACAACTCATGGAGCTTGAAGAAGTAAGAAATCAAGGTATGTTTTCTATGGGGTTGAATCAAGCTCAAATTAAAAGAATACTCTTGATAGGTAGGCAAAGGAAAGAGGCTTCAATGAAGGTGAGTTAGTGCTGAAATGGGATGAAAATAGAGAAAACCCCAGTGCTCACATAAATTTTGATTCATTGTGGAATGGACTCGACATCATCATTGGATGTAAGCAACATAATTCTTTTCAATTTCTTCGAGAATGAATGGAGAAGAGCTATTTTATCCCAAATCAACGAGATTCATCTAAAGCATTGTTTCTAAATGAGATAAGTTGAAATTGTATTATAGTTTCCCATGCTTTCCTCTAAGTGTTTTATACACAT
>CM031243.1:673388414-673423564 GCA_018340775.1 Taxus wallichiana var. yunnanensis | reverse complement strand
TTCTCTACTATTCTCTCTCCTATATCTCAAGTATGTATTCTTATTATCATATACAATATTTTAAAAACCATTATCTCCTTTTCTACAAACATCGTATGCCTCTAATATGCAACTTATTTCCGTCCCCATGCACACACTCTAAAGATGGTGAGCAAATTTCAACACCATAACTTGATGCAATATATTGATGATTGTAGCCACATACAACACCGGATATCGGAATGCGACATGACCACTACAAAGGAGGCACACATATAGATGGAGATATAATTTACATAATTGCTACCTACCCGAAAAATTAGAACAAGCACAACAAGCTCTGCAGTGAAACCAACCATTACAAGTGAAAATACCATCCAGATCCTCGGAACAATACTACAAATAGTACTATAACCCCACCCCTAAAAACCAACAAAAACCAATGTAGAAAACCTCCTACCCTAAGACCCTCCAAATGTATATACAAAAACTTTTAAGTGAGAAAATATATATAAAAATTGCTACAACTAATGGCTATGGTAAGAAAATGCATTTGATTCAATTCCTCACACTAACTTAAAAACATTGTGTTTTCGCAATTGGGTTATAACCTACCTTTATAAACCTCTCTATATTCTAGTGAGATAACTAATTACCTTGTATAATCATTACATTAAAAACGTTACAACTTATAACTATAGTAGAGTAAATGCACTTCCTTCACCATCGGCACTAAATAATTATAATCATGAAGAGCTTCCTTATACTAACATGAGCGTGGCACACATTACAATGCCATTGTTTACAAAAAACATTCAACGCTCTACCTATTTTCGTATGCCCATACCACTATAATTTTCTCGCACTAGATCCCCGCACCCAATGCTCATAGAATCATCATACCAACTATACACACATACACCAACAAAACATAACGACAATACTCATTCCAAACTCGATTATAAAAAAACTAAATTAGCTAACAAATACAAGTCCTCGTTCCATCAACAACCCAAACTAACAGGATTTACACCATGCCCAAAAATAACCTAAAACATATCCACCAACAACGTACTCCAACCCCAAACCCCAAACTACAAGACTACCCCCAACCGCACCACTACCGGGCGTAGACTTGCTCCCCTAGTGTAACCACTAGCTATGCCTTTACTTGCATAATCTCATACCACTATGGTCCATTGAGTTTCTTCATATGTCCTGCTTTTTCTTTAAGAGAACCTTTCAACTTGGATGTCACTAAAGAAAAATGCACCCAAATTGCTACTTAAAGCACATCTTACAAAACCCGTATCTTTGATGGATTGTGGAGAAATCTCACCTCCAATGATATGTGTCTCTCATTACCTGAATCAATTCTTTTCTCTAATGTGCCATCATACCAACTATACAAACAACTTCCTTCCATATAATTCATCTGAAACATGTTGAGGATTAAATTATTTTTGTAAATGTTCTGCTGGTACTCCATGAACTAATCATTGTCTTATGTCGTGGTGTACCAATAATTAGAACCAAACAAAGGATTTAGTGTAAGTTTTAGTGGCTAATCTTCGTTAATTCACAAATAAATTTTTTTCCACTAACTTTTAAGGGTTAGATCATGTTTTCTATTTCACATCAATTTTCTCGGATACAAATTAACTTAATAAGTTGATTTGCCTAACATTTACAATAATAACCAAATTTTTATATTAATAATCCTATAATTAAAATGCCCCCATTGTTTGTAACCTCCCATGTTCATCTACATCAAATATATTATATACGATCCATGAAATCTTGAAAAATCCTCATTAGCTAGGATCAAGGAATGAATATTGTGTTTCAAATCTTTTGTTTGTTGCATGGTTGAAGCATGGATATAACCAATGAACAATTCCATAGATTCCCTTCATACCCAACTCATAACATATTTATTATTAGATTTGTTTTTTAAAATGGGTGGGATAAAGAATTTATAAATTTTGAGGAATCTATCATTAATATGAAATTTTCCATTTCACAAAAATAAGGACCTTTGTCGAGATGCTGTGTTTTTATTTAGACAAATTCAAAGACTTTGACGACAATTTTTAAAAATATGGAGCATACATATCCGAAATTAATTTCTTTGATTAATTTGGAGGTTTCAAACTATCCAACTTATTACATAACAGGTGTACATGAACAATGTAGAAATTAGGAACATAAAATAGCAAACAACAGAAATAAAACAAAGAATTACAAATACAAACAATTATTACAAACTCAAATTAGCACTTCTGTGCATATATATTTTCCTTTCTCAGAGCTTCAACTCAATACAATCTGTGTGTGTATGTCTTCTTCTATGTTAGAGCTACGACTCAATACAGTCTCTGTGTGTACATCTTCTTCCTTGTCAGAGCTACGACTCAATACAGTCTGTGTGTGTCTTCTTCCATGTCAGAGCTTCAGCTCAATATAATCTACGTGTGTCTTCTTCCATGTCAGAGCTACGACTCAATAAAATCTCTCTGTATGTAAAACACTTACAATTTCCTCCTTTATATTGAGGTCTTTCATCTAACAATAGAACATCTTAATAATAGAACTATCAGCTAAAAATAGTGCATTCTTTGTGCATGAATACAAAGGTTTTTGATTTATTTTCTTTTCCTAAAAATAACAACATCTAATTAAAACTATCATATGCATGGAAAAGCTATTTGTTTTTTTACTTTTCCTAAAAATAGAAAATGCATACAGGGAGAAATTATCTATTTCCAACAAATAACAGATCTAAAGACAGTTTAAAATCTCACAATGTCTGCAAGGTGCAAAACTTCATAATGCGTGTGCATAGTTTGTATATGGCCATCATACAAAATCTCTCCAAAGCCTAACTCATCACACTGCAAAAAAAACTGCTGGAGTCTTCTTTTCATGGCTTCCTTAATCCAATTAAATAATACACATAATTAGACAAGCTCATGAAAATCTTTGTTATATTGTAAATTTTAATTTAATCTTATAGATCAACACCTTTAAGTCGTACATGATTGTTAGTAAACGTGAATACATCTATGTGATACAACTTTTGATTAATAAGAAAAACAATCCTTTGCTCATGCGAACCATTTCATAAGGCTTTCGGTGGATAGGATGAATTTAGTAACTTTGATTACACTAATCCATGATTCATCCTCCACTTTGTTTCCTTGATGTGCATTTATTTTCTACGCATGGATAAAAATTCTCGCTAGTAGCTGTTGTATCTAATATATTACTCCTACATATTCCTTGATATCATTTGATTTAGTATCTCCTCTTAAGATTAGTCCATTATTTGTCTAGAAATGTGAATTCCCAACAATCCTATTCATAGAGTTATAGTAAATAACCTCCATGTGTGCAGGGATTTTATTGTATTTTCCAACCTTATCTCCAACCATCTAAAAAAATGTCTCTGTTACAAGTGCTCTGTGAAGATAAACAAATGTCATGAAGTTTGCTCTCCTCTGATGAGTAAGAAAAATATTGCAAGATAGTTATTGTTGTCTAGCTTTGAAGAGATAACTCTGTTTTTGAGTCAAGCCAAGTGTAGAGGTCTGCAAATGAGCTCCTAGAAGGTGTTTTTGTTATTTGAATAGTCAAATGTATGAGTAGATTGTTGAAGGTTTGAAGCTTGTTCCATAATGGCTCTAAGGTATGAAAATAATATCATGATGATATATTGATTTGGCAGTTGGTTAATTCAAATCTGTAAGCATTTACAGTAGTTTATTTCCTGTAAGCATAACAAGTTTTGAGTTTTATGAATGTTGTATTATCATAAGGTATATTGGATACTCATGATCTGAGAAAGGTTCTAAAAATGCATGAAAATGATTAGTCTGAGCCATGATTAAGTCTTTAAGGTTAGAATCAGAAGGTTTTCTCATTGAGATGTTTCAAAGAAATTATTGCCCAATTAAGGGTAATGGTGCATTCTAGTTTGACTAAATCTAGAGAGGGTATGCAAGGATATCAAATTTCTGAGCTCATCGTTGAAAAGGTAGTTGTGTAGAGTTCTCATTATCCCTAAGATGTCCCATGAAACAAGAAAGGAGAATGTGTCAGAGATGATAGTTATTTTCAAGTAAAATTGCAGAGGGATTGGAAGAAACTCAAAGTTGCTTCAAGGTTGGAAAGTTTCAAGAAGAGTCAAAGTATGGCTTTTGTCAAACCAGAGGTATGTTTCAATGTATGTTTCATTATGACAGAGGTGTACTTAGTATAATCATGTTGTTACTCAGTGGGTTAATTATTCACAAGAAGGTCCTTCTATCAAGTATGTAGAAGTATGAGTCTGAGCTAAGTGTTAGACTTATTGGAAGCATGAAATTAGGAGGAGCCTTTGATGATCTTGATCCAAGTATTCTAGGTGATAAGAAGTATGGAATGACATTGTTATGTGCACATACAAAGCTTGTGAAGGTGTTACAATCCAAGGTATGCTTTCTGAGGTATGTTTTGAAATTGTAACAAAGTTATGAGATCATGGAGGTGCTATTATAGTCTGAAAAAGATGGTGGAGCTTTTCATGAGGGTTTCTGTACAACTGTGGCTTCTATTGTTGGGCCTTGGAGCCTTATATTTCTGCTATGCAAATCTGTATTCTTACCTTCTTTGCGCCTTTATGAAGGAAGGAGCTCTATTCTGTTCATCTCATTTATGATTTTTCTGGAACTCATCATTTTTAAGGATTTGTGAACCTCTGGGAGGCTGTGGAAAGACAAAACTCTGTAGAAATTTTGTCATGGATGCCATGAATGAAGATTTGCACCCGCATAAACTTTATACTAGGCGGCCATTGTTGGAGCTCTATTCTATTTTTCTGGTTTGAGATGTGTTCTTCACTTGTTGATACGTGATTTGGGACTTAACTACCATGATTGAATGGCGAGTTTAATTTATTTTTACACCTATTTCACCCAAAACCTAGGTTCTGAATCGTTTTATTCTTATATGTTTTCATTTTCGTACCCTTTCTTCTCATGCCCTACTGTAGCTTTGCATTTCCTTATTCTATTATTGCTCTTTGCAAAATGAACTCTGCATATTTATAATGTACCAATCTTTCTGAAGAAGGAAAAATACTTCGAGATTTTGTATTATGAACTCGTCATTTTATTTTATGCCACCATTTTTGTTCTAGTTATGGCTCGTTTCGCAGACCTGGTTGTACCCGAGCCCTTTTATTTTCCTAGCTTCATTATTGTTTCAATGAAACCTTACCAGTTTTCCTGAAATTTGTAGCTTGATACAAGATTTGTACGTGCTGGTTTGAAGCTTTGTCTTTGGTGCTTGATTCGTGTGGATTTTCTCAAGGGTTTTGAGCTCTCTGACTTTGTTATTTACCTCGAATGCTTGTAATGGTTGCTCTTGAAACTGGGTATTTCGATTTCATTCTTAGAACACCCTGAGTTCTGTTGGGTTGCCGCTAGTGATAGCAGCTTGTTGGGTTGCTCTGAATCTGCCATCATTTTTGTAATGCGTGGGGAATTTTTCTGAATTTGCATCTAGAATCTGGTTTCGTATTTCCTATTGAATGAAAACTCCTATTAAAAACTTTGCAGTCAGTGAAGGAAATAAGTTCCTAATGAAATCTGGAAAATTATATTTGCACAGTCGCTTTAGAATGTTAACCAGTCTTCAACAGTCAACCAATCTTCATCATGATTCTATTTAAAATCATTTCCTTATATACTCTGAAATATATTTCACTTTGATTAAATACTCATAATTATTTGAAAGCTGGTAGTCATTTTCGTAGCATATCTTTATCTCAGAAAGCTTGTACCTGAAGGATGTAATCTTACTAGAAATCTACAATCTGTTTAAACTTGTACTATGCAGTTTTGCATACTTGAAGCTGAAATTTCTTTTAAATAGCTGTAAGTTGATTTGATGCATTGTAATACTTAAAATACTTGATATTGAGTTGATCTGCAAATATTTTTTATTCCTTCATTTCATGAATAGTTTCCTTGTTCCTTTATGAGCATGCACTGAAACAAATGCTTCTCTGAGAGTTGTATGGAAGTTGAATGCTTGCTCTTCATCATGATGACACATTCTTAAATATGCAACCTTTCCCGCACTTTGCAAGAGTGAAAAATCTCTTGTTTCTTAGTTGTATGAAAGAACTTGTATTTTGAAAACTGTATCCCTTTGATTAGAACTCTGTAACTTGCATTCTTTTGATGATACATGTTCATGTTGGAAATTGCAATCTGTTGATGTGATATGTTTGAAAACAAATCTTTCTCTGAGGTTTTTGGGAGTCCTTTTTCATTTGTGAAGGGACTTGAAAGATTCAAAATTAACCTAGATGGTTGCATTTAAATTTCTTGTTCCATGCTTTGTCTGAATTTTGTTTCCTTGATTAGCACTTGCGTACTGAACATCTGAAAGTGAAATTATTGAAGCACTTTAAACTTTGCAAACTTAGCTGTATGGCTGTGATCTCATCCTAGCTTGTGAATTCTGTAATTGATGCTTTATTCCATTTGAGATGCATGGTGAAAACTTTGATTGAAAATAAAATATGTAAGGAAAATTTGTTTTGTCTTGAAAGCTGAGACTGATGATTATTTACTGCTATCATGTTCCTGTATTCTTTAAAATCTTGCATTATGAAGTACAACCCCAAGTTTGTACTTGTTTTCCATTCCTATTGTTGATAATATAAAGCCTTAAAGATGTTAACATAACTCCTTTAATGATAGAGCTCTTGAAAATGTATTTGCATTGATGAATCTTTATGCCATTCCGAAGTGAATCTTCTATTTGGATCCATCTCTAATGCCTGTAGCTGCACACCAAAATAAACAATTAGAAAAAGTAAAAGCCATAGGCCTTTCCTTCCATTATTCTGTTGGTTCCTTGTCGTGATGTGATTTTAAATGATGAAAATCTGATTTCTTTTCTGATTATGACCTTCTGTACATTGTATTCATTATGTACCTTCTAATTATCATGTACACATGGAAGAGAAGTACATTTGTCTAAAGCTGTGAGTATAAGATGATGGTAAAAATCTAGAGTTATAACAGAATTGTGGTACAATTTTCTAGGTGTTTGCTGAAGAAGAAAAGAGGACCTGAAGGAGGAAGCTGAAAATTGAGGCGCTGTGGGGAAAATCCATCACAATCCAGGAAATGATGGATTTTATCCCTTCTCTTACATTCATAGTTTCATATACATGCATTTTATTTTCTCTGTACTGTACCTTAGAGTTATTTCCCACAGCTTGTGTGGGACCACTGTACTTTTAAATTGTGAAATAAATGAAAATAACTTATTGTGATGAGCTATAAATATTTCTTTTTCATTTCCTTTTCATTAATGTAATGTTAAATGAACTTTTGCAACTCAACACACTAAGTAATTTCACTTAATCATAAAGTAACAAATCAAATGTACCTTGATTAAATATGAAACTAAAATGAATGAAAGAAACAACCTACTTCATTTTTAAAAAATGGATTGTCCCTTTGTTCGCTTTGGGATGTCCTTCTTCAACCTCACATGTCTTTCCTTCGTATTTAGGGTCTTGCAATTATTCTCGAGGGGCTGATGCACGATCATGATGGAGATGATGCATGGAAATACATCTTAGGAGGAAGATTGACATTCTGAAACAAACACAACAAAAATTCATATTCTTCTTCCTTTAGTTAGATCACTCGCATGTACTCCCTTCAATTTGAGAAACAAGGTTTCAAGTTGACCTCTCTCATAGGTGCGAGAAATGTTAACATATTTCAATTATAATGCTTTATGGATAAATTCATTTGTCAAATAAGGGTGCAATATCATGCAAAGAAAGTTAAAGACACTAAAATGTTGCTTTAGGATTGAGTTAATGTGGTTGAGTCATCCTCATGGCTTGAATGCAAGGTATGAGGTCAATTTTTTTAATTTTTTTTTTAATGTTTTTAGTTGAAGACGGGTAGTACAAACATAAGGGGAGTTATAAGGAGTGAAATCATGTTGTGTATGGGATCTCATGGATGGTAGAAGTTAAAAATTATTACATTGAAGATGTGGTTTAGGGACAATGGTCCTAAAGGAGGTTTTGCAAGTATTAGAGGTAGATTTTGTGATTTATTACATGGTTCAGACTTAGATGAAGGTGTTTAACATTATTAATCCCAAAAATGGAGGATATCATTATAGGGGAGCTTTTGATGCTCATATTAGGTCCATGGATCAGCTTTACTATTGTTGAGGTTAGAAAAGAGAAAGTATAGTCCAAGGGGGAGTCATTTGAGTAAGTGCATTATTTCCATTGTGTCATGTTGTGTGTTTTCATTTTCCATGTATAGTTTTCATTATAGTATTTGTAATAGATTTCAAAATGGGATAGAAACATCAAAACATGGAAAAGATTCATGTAGGTGTTTGTCTTGTTGGTTGCCATCAATGTTTCGAATATGGTTGCCATCACCGACAAAGGGGGATATCGTTGGCCTTTGTGCCTTAGTGTTTGTCATTGATGTCAAATCCATTGATGGAAAATGGTATGTCATGGTATCATATCAATATCCGGAGGTGTTAGTCAAAGGTCAAACATGAAGGTTGATTGGTGGTGAAAGGATTTGATGAGTTGTCATATTGTCTTCGACATGCTTCTAGTTTGCATAATCATTATATGAGCTCTCCTAAGTTGGTTGAAGGTTGTGATGAGGTCAAGAATGATCCATATAGCATGTTTCAGGTGTAAACGAGCCTACATTGAGTCATAAAAGTTAGTACCTGTGTTGTCATGGGTTGTTGCAAGTAATTTTAGGCCTATTCCTAGTCCTAAACATGCAAAATGAGTTAGAGGTATGAGTTTTGGAGTTGATCAGTCCTATCCAAGCATAGGAAAGGTGATTTGACATGGTGTAACAGGTGTATGATCATTTTTAGGTCATATATAAGAGATTTAGTGATGTTTCATGGTCCTTGGGAAGCAAGGTGAAGACAGAGACTAAGAAAGCATAGGTAAGTCATTGTGGTTGGAGAGTTTCAGACCTATTTGAGATAGATGGTGTGTTTGAGAAGTTATAAAATTTCATGATGCTTCATGAAAATTTTAGTGTAGTATGAAAATAATTTTGCAAGATACATCAATTTCTTGTAAAAAGGGTTGAGAAGAAGGTAAAACTAGCTCGAATTGGTAACTTCGATGCTCATTGTGAATTTTATGGTTTGAATTGGACCCAAAATTTTTGGGGTATGATTTTCCATTGAGATAAGAGTGTTTAAAAAAAATAATGAGGTGGTTTGATTGCCATGTTTTTATGAATTAAGAAGGTAAATTGGTTTTAAATTTAGTTAAACCCTATCTCAAAGAGACTTAGAGAAAATTTCTTATACATGTCCATTTTTTTATTGTTATTGTAAAATATATGATTGGATGTTGTATATGAATCCTCCATATTTCTATAAAGGTATGATAGAGATTGTGATAGTATGTGGGCCCCACTCAAAAAACTTGTTTATGAATATTTTCGAGCCAGGAAAAGTTTTCGAATGAAGTTATTGACTAAATCATCATTTATGAAATCTTGGGAGTTGTAATAGATGTCCATGATATTTTCATATCATGGTTGAAGTCCTAGAGGAAAAGTGTGCCCTATCTCAAGACTCGGTTTTTGGGGTCAAAAGACAATTTTGAGCGCATTCAAAGATTGGCTCGGTTAAAGTCCTTCCATTATGAGTTGAAGTAAATGTAAGATGTTATAGAAATTATATTAATATACCTTTCCAATGATATATTTTTGTCCATTGATGAGGTGTTTTAATATGTGAACTAATTTGATTTGTGAAGACCAAGTTTGATTGATTCGCTAGTCAATCGATGTAGAAGATCCATGTTTTGGATTAGCCAATGCTTTATATATTTGAGAGTTAAGAGGGATGATTTTTTTCCTATTTAAGGAATTTATAAGTCTTTAATGGGTCAGAAAGGGTATAAATGAGTTGAGTTTCCAAAATTACTTTAAGGGTTTCCCGCTCCCGATAAGAGTAAAATTTCAAAATTTTGAGTCTTAAGTGTTTTTCTCGAGGTGCCTAAGTCGTGAAATCGAAAAAATCGTGTTACAGGTCGTTTTGTGTGATTTTCGGGCCTGTCGGAACTTTTTGTCCCATCTGTCCCAAGTACGAAAGTGTCTTCTGTTCTCCGATCGGCCGAAACCTCCGAATTTGTCCCATTTTCGGGCCTGTCGGAAGTTTTTGTCCCAAGTGCCCCAAAGCCAAAAATGCAAACTGTTCCATTTCGGCCGAATCATCCTTCCCGCGTACTTCGCACTTTCCTGTCCCGAATGTCCCAAGTAAAAAGTGCGAGTCGTTCCATTTTCGCCCGAACCGGCCGAACCGCGTACTCCGGAACTTTTCGTCCCGAATGTCCCAAGTCCAAACGGGCCCGCTGTTCCATTTTCGGCCGATTCACCCGATTCTGTCCCGAGTTCCAAATTGCTCTGTTCCATTTTCGGCCGGTTCGCCCGGACCGCGTCCTTCGCGCAATTTTGTCCCAACTGCCCCATTTAAAAAAGTGCGAGCTTTCCCTATTTCGGCCGAGCCGGTCGAGTCGCGTACTTCGGAACATTTTGTCCCGAATGTCCCAAGTCCAAACGGGCCCGCTGTTCCAATTTCGGCCGAAACACCCGAACCGCGTCCTTCGCGCATTTTCGTCCCATTTGTCCCAAATACATTTGTGCGTCTTCTCCCTGTTTCACCCGAACCCGGCCGAGCCGCGTGTTTCGCGCATTCGCGTCTCACCTGTCCCAAGCGTACCAAGTGTCATTCACACTTAGTTTTTCCCGCTCGACCCGAATATGTTGTTTTTCAAAAATAAATTTAAGTTGCGGCTCTGATGCTATCAATCCGAAGATCAAATTTCAAGAAGCAGTTACGAAGGACGAAACTTTCAAGACGTCGGTTACATCAGTTTTCAAAGATATCCATTGACATCTTCAAGATGAAACGTCTGGTGTGTCCCTCGTGGCAAAGACGTGGCTGAGACGTGGAAGAAAACTCAAGCGGCGGTTTCTGAAGACAGTGGGTCCTTCTCAGAACTGGACACCTGTCTCCTTCTCCTTTCTTTTCTCTTCTTCCCTTTCTTTTCGTATTCCTTGTAATTAGTTAAGGCATTGCAATTGGCGGTCCTTAACTATTCTTTAGTTAAAAGAAACGGTTACGAGGAGTAACGGATTTGTAATCTATATAATGGCCTTTCCACGCCATTTTACGGAGGGAGGAAGAACTTGGATATTTGCTGAAAGTGTAAATAGATCTTAAAGAAATCAATACAAAAGGGCTTTCCATTCTTTGTCTATCTGATTCTTGTTGTCTCTGTGTTCTCCTTTAATATTGTGAAGATCATTTTGTTCCTAACTCGTTTAGTCTCTCTGATTGCATCTTTGTTCGATTTTGCAAATACGGTGATCTTGTACAACGAAGGAACTTTGTGTCCTTGATTAACAAATCTGAAGAAGGTTATTTATGGAACTTTGTGTCCTTAAATTTAATCTCATTCAACCAACGCAAATGATCTTGTCTTAAATCCTTCGAAGCTTCGCATACACGAAGAATTATTCTGCCATCTATAATTCCGAATGTTGCTATTCTGCCTGTCTTCTAATTCCCTTTCTTCAGCCCTTGTGTAACTGATAATCCTTGTAAAAGAACACTTTCGTAATATCCAAGTTCGACCATAAAATAATGTTCTGTACTTTTGTAAATAAGTTTGTTTCAGAATAAGGGAACCTCTCCCATTAAAGAGGAGGGACTTCTTGTCCCCTGACTGTTGTTCTTCTAAAAAGTCCTATTTGAAAACCAACGGTTTTGGCGACTCATTGGGAGAAATTTGCATTCCAGCTCCGCTGGGAAAATCGCATTCCAGTACTGCAATTTTTCGATCATCCTTTGATCTGGCGACTCCACGTTTCACTAGAGGGAGAAGGGCCCTTGGTATCGAAGATTCTCAGTTTCAGCTTTTGGAGCAACAGGGTTTTCCTTTCCCTTCCAATAGAAGAACTCGTTCGACGAGCACTCCACCTGTCCAAGATAGAAGTCCTGCGGGTGGTATTCCTTCAGAGCCTGCTAGTCCTAATCTACGAGCTTTGATCCTTGCCGGTGTTACAGTTCCCCTCCAAGCCGTATTTCCAAGAATGGCACAATTACCATGGGGTCAACGTGTCGGGCCCCTGGCTCTTGCGCAGCCTTTGCATGAGTTACCTAGAGGTAACCGAAAGAACTTCCCAAAATTTAAAGGAGATGGCAAAATTCACCCTGATGAACATATTGCAGCATTCATAGTTGCCTGTGGAGTCTTGGGGGTTGAACATGAAGACGTCTCAGTAAGACTGTTCGTTGAGACGTTACAGGATAATGCTGCTGACTGGTTCTATCACCTTCCGGCTGGTGCCATCACCGACTGGAATACAATGAGAACTCAATTTGAAAGCCGTTTCAAGCCGGCAGAAGATGTGCATGCCCTGCTTGCCCAGATTTCTCAGATAAAGAAAGATCCATCAGAACCTATGAGAGAATTTGTGGCTCGGTTCAACAGATTGATCAACAAAATTCCTGTAAATACTCGACCGGTTGATCAAATTCAGAAATGTTTCTTTTTGAATGCCCAAACGCCTAAAGTCAGTTATGCTCTAAGAAGGGCTAATCTCGGAACGTTAATTCTAGATCAAGAACTGGCTGTTAGTGTCGAGGATGACCTGATCATGTCAGGGAAGTTGAGAAGAGATCCTCCTAAATCTAAATCTACTGCTTCTTCCTCTTCCACCTCTGGACCCAATACTGATCCATTAGTCCAGAAACTTGCAAATGATCTAGTGGCTATAAAGAAACAATTAGCCCAGCATGCACCATATGCAGACGTTCCGAGAAGAAATTTTCAACCCAGAAACCATTTGCCAGCTCCCCACACAAGACTGGCACTTGAAGGACCTCCTGTCAAAGTTCCGGTGAATGCAACTTGTGAGGTTGAAGAGCCAGAAGATGATAATGAAGCTTGTGAGGAGTTCCTGGAGGAATTCGATGATGAGGCAGAAGAACTCGAAGGATCTCGAGTCAATTTCTTTACCACTGAAGGCATTGATGATGGAGATGACTATGATGAAGTGGTAGCAGACATGAACAGTGAATCATTTGCTGTCATGACTCGAGAACAGACAAGGCAGAAGGAGAAGGTGACACAGCCCCTAAAGAAATCTAAGGAGCAGCCGGCAACTATCCCTGTAATTGCCAGAAGAGGATCTCCTATCCCTACCTCATCTGCACCAAAGGTAAGTACTGTCAATCCTGCTCCCAAAGTTGCTTCTTCTTCTTCTTTTTCTCCCAAAGTTGATAAGCCTAGAATTTCAAATGATGATGGCCCATCCACCTCTGGATCCTTTGATATTGTTGATCACCTTAAAAGGACTAAAGTTCAAATTTCAGAAGCTGAATACTACCAAACCCACCCTAAAGCTTTTGCCAAGATGATCCAATTTGTAAATTCCCATTCCAAGACCACCTCTAAAGGCCTTTTGCCCACACCTCCTTCTGCACCACAACCTAGCCTGGTAGCTGCTGTCACCTCACCTGGAGACAAAATCAAGCCTTTTTATGTAACACTCCTTATAGCTGGCCATAGGCTCAGTAACTGTGTCATAGATTCCGGAGCCTCAGATAATGTGATGCCTGCTAAGGTAGCTCATGCTTTAGGCTTGACCCTTACTCGCACTTATGGATCTTGCTACTCCATGGAAAGTAAGGAAGTACCTTTAGTTGGAAGGATTAAAGATGCACAAGTGGCTTTTGCTGCTTTACCTGAGAAGAAGGTCTTGGCTACCATCCTAGTAGCAGACATTCCTCCTTCCTATGGAATGTTGCTAAGTAGGAACTTCTGTAAAGATGTGGGTGGAGAGATTCAAATGGATTGGTCACACGCACTCATACCTGTCCATGGACAAATGAAGAAGTTACTACCTGAGAAGCAGTCCGAGTATATTGTGCAGAAGACTGATGATCCTAAGGCACAAATACTCTATGAGGACAGGGGCCATGGTAATTACATGATTTTATCCCCTGATGAAATCCAACCCTCCAAAGTATCACCAAAAGATCCTAACGGCATCTGGACTTTAGAATTTGATGGAAGTTGTTCCTCGGCTGGTTCTGGAGCTGGCGTCTTGCTAGTATCACCTGAAGGCTGCCTGCACCCTTTTTCATTTAAGTTGCAGTTCGAGAACACCAACAACACGGCAGAGTATGAGGCTCTCCTTCTTGGACTGCAAGTAGCCAAAGAACAAGGTGTAAAAAATCTTCTGGCTCGTGGTGATGCAGAGCTGATTGTGAAGCAAGTCAGAAGCCTTTTTCAGGTAAAGAATGGAAGGCTGAAGCATTATCGGAATCAGGTTTGGGATTCAATTGAATTCCTTGATGCCTTCTCTATTGAAGCAATACCCAGAGAAAAGAACCGCAGGGCTGATTCACTGGCTGTCTCAGGGTCATTATTGATTCCCCATCCTGAATTCTCTCAGGACAAGTTCACTATTGAAATGGTCCACCGGCCTAGTGTTCCTGACAATACTAATAACTGGCAAGTTTTCAACGATGACCAGCATCTGCTTTCCTTCCTGGAACTCAAGGGGAACTTCGAACAACTATATTTTGAGGGAAGTGACAACCTGCCTCGTGAGAGTGTGTCCTCTGACCAAGCTGTCACCCAAGGAGAAGAAACTGATCAGGAAGGGTGCATTAAGCTCAAAGGAAACAAGATTCCCAAAGGTTTGGTGAGTTTGGAGGAGTTGTTTGATAAACATGACAGATACGTGAGATCTAAAGCTTCTACTGGACCTCTGCAATCAGCTGAGTATGATAAAATTGATATTGGGAGTTCTGATGACCCGAGGCTGGTAAATATTGGGAAATGTTGCACAACAGAAGAGAGGAGAAGAGCAATTGATCTTCTAAGGAAGTATAAGGATGTTCTTGCATATTCTTATGAAGATCTAAAAGCCTTCAAGCCAAAGGAAATGCAGCACTCTATTCCTCTCAAACCAGGAATCAAGCCTTTCAAGCAGAAGCAAAGGCAGTACAATCCAAAAATAGCTGACACCATCTTTCAGGAGATCCAGAAGTTGTTGAAGGCTAAGATTATTTTTCCCATTCACCATTCAACATGGATTGCAAACATTGTGCCTGTTAGAAAAAAGAATGGAGAGATCCGCATCTGTGTTGATTTCAGAAACCTGAATCAGGCCTCTCTGAAAGATAACTACCCTCTGCCTATGATGGATCAGATTTTGCAAGCAGTAACAGGATCCGAGATGTTATCTATGCTTGATGGATTCTCGGGATACAATCAGGTAGAGGTTGACACTGCAGATCAACACAAGACAGCCTTCACCACTCCTTGGGGTACCTTTGCCTACAAGAGAATGCCTTTTGGGCTGATTAATGCTGGTGCCACTTTCCAGAGAGCTATGGATTTGGCTTTTGGAAGCTTGAAAGGGAAATGTATAGTCATATACCTTGATGACCTGACAGTGTTTTCAAAGACAAGAGCAGATCACTTAGACCACCTGGAAACAGTTCTGCAGAGATGCCGAGAGCATGGGATTTCTTTAAATCCTAAAAAATCTGTCTTCTGTGTTACAGAAGGAAAGCTATTAGGGCACATTGTCTCAAAGGACGGCATCAAGATTGATCCTGAACGAGTTCAGGCCATCCAGCAAATTCCTCTCCCTACTAGTAAAAAAGGCGTGCATTCCTTCTTCGGTAAGATCAATTTCTTAAGAAGATTTATCCCTGATTTTGCTGAATTAACGTTGAATATTTCTCAGATGATGAAAGGGAAGAAAACATTTGGATGGTCTTCTGAAGGAAAGGAATCCTTTGAGGGTATCAAGAAAGCCATTGCTAAAACTCCAGTTTTGGCCTGCCCTGACTTCAACAAAGATTTCGTCATCTATTGCTACGCTACAGACAATACCCTGGCTGCTGTCTTAACCCAAGAAGATTCTGATGGACATGAGCTACCAATTGCCTTCATGAGCTATATCCTGAAGGATCATGAGCTAAAGTACACCATGATGGAGAAGCATGCTTTTGCAGTAGTCAAGGCTGTTAAGCAGTTTCACTTTTATATCCTCAATTCTCACTCCATGGTGCTGGTTCCAGATACGACTGTTAAGTCAATCCTTACACAACAAGAATTTGGATCCAGAGGGGGCAACTGGTGGCTAAGGTCCGTGAGTATGACATTGATATCAAACCGACCAAGCTGGTTCGTGGCAAGGGTCTTTGTGAGCTCATTGCTGAAGGAGCCAAACATGAGTTGCTGGAGGAGAAAGCTGACATTCCTACTGTTCTATTCCTTAGTTCAGTCGATGAATGGTATGCCGACATCGCCCATTTTCTCACCTATGGGGAATGCCCCTCTCATTTAACTGCCAAGGAAAAGAGGACTGTTAAATTGAGATCAGCGCAATATGTACTGTGGGAAAATGCTTTGTTCAAGCGTGGCTTAGATGGGAGATTCCTGAAATGTGTTGATAAGGAACAACAGAGAAAGTTGCTCTCAGCTTTCCATGATCAGGCGTGTGGAGGGCACTATTCGTCAACAGTCACAGCTCACAAGATACTCCGGGGAGGGTATTACTGGCCTTCCTTGTTCAGAGATGCATCCAAGTGGGTGGATAAATGCGAGGCCTGTCAGACTTTTGTGGGAAGACCCAAACTGGCCGCTTTGCCTCTCAAGCCAGTTGTGATCGAGGAACCATTTCAACAGTGGGGTCTAGACTTCATTGGTACACTCAACCCTGTTTCTAGTGCGGGGCACACTCATGTGCTAACTGCCACTGACTACTTCACCAAATGGGTGGAAGCTATCCCAGTCAAGAGCACTACTTCTGAAGTAGTATGCAACTTCATCAAGGAGAACATCTTGGTAAGGTATGGTGTACCTAACAAGATTGTAACAGATAATGCTTCAAACTTCTCCTCAACTGAGATCATGGATTTCTGCTACGGGTATGGCATCTCTCTGGCTCATTCTTCAGATTATTATCCCCAGGGAAATGGACAAGCAGAATCCACCAACAAAAATCTGGTGACTATCATAAGGAAGTTGGTCAATGAGTCTCAGCGAAACTGGCATAAGAAGCTTTATGATGCTCTTTGGGCAGACAGGATCACACCTAAAAGAGCCATTGGAATGTCCCCCTTTCAAGTAGTGTATGGAGTAGAGGCCCAATTGCCAGTGACAGTGGAACTGCCAGCCTTGCACCTGATGAAGGCCATTGAAGACACTAGTTTCAGTGATGCTCTGGACAAAAGAATCATGTACCTGCACAAACTGAACGAGGATAGATTGGAGGTTGCTGACAGAATATCTGCTCACCAGCAGAAGGTGAAGGTTCTGTTCGATAAGAAAGCTAGGTCCAGAGAGTTCCAAGTTGGTGATACCGTGCTGTTATGGGACAAAAGACATGAACCTCGTGGCAGCCATGGAAAATTTGATTCTCTGTGGCTTGGACCTTTCAAGATAAGACACTTTGCTGGTAAGGACTCTTTCTATCTTGATTACATGGATGGTTCTCCCCTCCCACTTCCTTATAGTGGGCAGTATTTGAAGTCGTTCAAGTCCTAGGTGACTAGGGAGCCCCTTTGTATATTCTGTACAGTGTTTTTGCTTTTCCTGCTTTTGGTGTGTTTCCCTTCGGTTGTGTGTGTTGCCCTCTGTATTGGTTTGTTTTTGACTCCGTGGCCCAATGGATAAGGCACTGGTCTGCTTCACCGAGTTATCTAAGTTCTTGCCTTGTCTCATTCCATGAATTTATACCAAGTCATCCCCAGAAGGAGCCAGCTGTTGTCCACTCAAAATTCCCCGCTCTGATAAGAGTAAAATTTCAAAATTTTGAGTCTTAAGTGTTTTTCTCTGAGGTGCCTAAGTCGTGAAATCGAAAAAATCTGTGTTCTGGGTCGTTTTGTGTGATTTTCGGGCCTGTCGGAACTTTTTGTCCCATCTGTCCCAAGTACGAAAGTGTCTTCTGTTCTCCGATCGGCCGAAACCTCCGAATTTGTCCCATTTTCGGGCCTGTCGGAAGTTTTTGTCCCAAGTGCCCCAAAGCCAAAAATGCAAACTGTTCCATTTCGGCCGAATCATCCTTCCCGCGTACTTCGCACTTTCCTGTCCCGAATGTCCCAAGTAAAAAGTGCGAGTCGTTCCATTTTCGCCCGAACCGGCCGAACCGCGTACTCCGGAACTTTTCGTCCCGAATGTCCCAAGTCCAAACGGGCCCGCTGTTCCATTTTCGGCCGATTCACCCGATTCTGTCCCGAGTTCCAAATTGCTCTGTTCCATTTCCGGCCGGTTCGCCCGGATCGCGTCCTTCGCGCAATTTTGTCCCAACTGCCCCATTTAAAAAAGTGCGAGCTTTCCCTATTTCGGCCGAGCGGTCAGTCGCGTGCTTGAAATTTTTGTCCCGAATGTCCCAAGTCCAAACGGGCCCGCTGTTCCAATTTCGGCCGAAACACCCGAACCGCGTCCTTCGCACATTTTCGTCCCATTTGTCCCAAATACATTTGTGCGTCTTCTCCCTGTTTCGCCCGAACCGGCCGAGCCGCGTGTTTCGCGCATTCGCGTCTCACCTGTCCCAAGCGTACCAAGTGTCATTCACACTTAGTTTTTCCCGCTCGACCCGAATATGCTGTTTTTCAAAAAATAAATTTAAGTTGCGGCTCTGATGCTATCAATCCGAAGATCAAATTTCAAGAAGCAGTTACGAAGGACGAAACTTTCAAGACGTCGGTTACATCAGTTTTCAAGATATCCATTGACATCTTCAAGATGAAACGTCTGGTGTGTCCCTCGTGGCAAAGACGTGGCTGAGACGTGGAAGAAAACTCAAGCGGCGGTTTCTGAAGACAGTGGGTCCTTCTCAGAACTGGACACCTGTCTCCTTCTCCTTTCTTTTCTCTTCTTCCCTTTCTTTTCGTATTCCTTGTAATTAGTTAAGGCATTGCAATTGGCGGTCCTTAACTATTCTTTAGTTAAAAGAAACGGTTACGAGGAGTAACGGATTTGTAATCTATATAATGGCCTTTCCACGCCATTTTACAAAGGAGGAAGAACTTGGATATTTGCTGAAAGTGTAAATAGATCTTAAAGAAATCAATACAAAAGGGCTTTCCATTCTTTGTCTATCTGATTCTTGTTGTCTCTGTGTTCTCCTTTAATATTGTGAAGATCATTTTGTTCCTAACTCGTTTAGTCTCTCTGATTGCATACTGTTCAGTTTTGCAAATACAGTGATCTTGTACAACCAAGAAGGAACTTTGTGTCCTTGATTAACAAATCTGAAGAAGGTTATTTATGGAACTTTGTGTCCTTAAATTTAATCTCATTCAACCAACGCAAATGATCTTGTCTTAAATCCTTCGAAGCTTCGCATACACGAAGAATTATTCTGCCATCTATAATTCCGAATGTTGCTATTCTGCCTGTCTTCTAATTCCCTTTCTTCACCCTTGTAACCGCTGATAATCCTTGTAAAAGAACACTTTTGTAATATCCAAGTTCGACCATAAAATAATGTTCTGTACTTTTGTAAATAAGTTTGTTTCAGAATAAGGGAACCTCTCCCATTAAAGAGGAGGGACTTCTTGTCCCCTGACTGTTGTTCTTCTAAAAAGTCCTATTTGAAAACCAACATAATGAAATTAGTGATGGGGTTTTGAGCCTTTTGGGTTTGTTCTTGTGTCTTGATGTTTGGTCGACCTATACAGGTCCATGTTATGAGTTTTTATGAATGTGTTGTTATGTCTTTAAGTTTTAATGGTTGATATATTTGGTTTGGATTGACCAATGTTTTGTTTTTGAGTTGTGAGGCATATAAAGTGCTTGTTTTGGTTCAAATTTAAACTAGTTGAAAAGAGGGAAAAGTGCGAACTAGTTGAGAGAGTGCAAATGGTTCAAAGGCATAAAATAAGAGGTTAGGATGTGTTTTAAAGTCTGAAGAAGGTTGAAGAGAATGTGTGTAAGGGTTTGATTCCAATCACCCATGACATATCAATATAGAGAGAGTCAAGGAGAGAGTATTTGATGAGGGTTTGATGTGTGTGTGAGCTGAACTTGGATCACAATCAGTTATGAGATCAGCCTATTTTCAGTGATCATTCTTTTGCAAAATATTTTATGACGATTCATATTCATAAGAGTCTCTTGTTGTGAGTAATGTCAAAAAGGATTTAGGGGTCGAGTGATCCTTTTGGGGTTGGTGCCTCACTAAAGAAATC
This sequence comes from Taxus wallichiana var. yunnanensis, assembly GCA_018340775.1. NCBI lineage: Eukaryota > Viridiplantae > Streptophyta > Pinopsida > Cupressales > Taxaceae > Taxus > Taxus wallichiana. Next base: position 673,403,269 of record CM031243.1, on the reverse strand, counting down.
TCTTGTGATGTGTAATATTCACTTAAGTCCTTGATTTGAATAATATAAGTAATGTTTTTCAAATGGTATTTATTCACATGGGGTTTTACCACTTACGTCTTGTGTCCGTGTTATTTCTTATGTTTCATTTTCATTTGAACATGGTACACACCTAATAAGATCTTATTGAATGTATATGATTGAATAGATGTTTAATGCATATTGCAAAAATGGTAAAATAAGTAAGAAATTTGTAGGAATGATTCATCCCCTTCTTAGTCCATTGTGCTTCCAACAAAGTGTCATATAAAAACTTCTCCTTAAGAGGGAATTTATGACCTCAATGAAATTTTGTTTCTAATTTCATGGGCTAACATACTAACTATTTCATACCATCATTAAATAATATGATATAATCGCTAATTAACTTGGATTTTTCTCGATGTACATAGGGTAAATGCTCATATATGTGAATTTATGTCCCTTATTACCAATACAATGAATTATAAAACATCCTCAAGCTATTAAAATGTGCTCATATATCCACTAGGAAGGTAGGTAAACTAATACATTATGTCACCCATTATAATTTTGGGAATACCTTTAAAGAAAACTATCTTTGATATAAGAAGATATGGTAGATCTATAGTACTTGAGATGTACGTAAGGGTCGAAGTCCCGTCAAATAATTCAAATCGAGGCACAAAAAAATTACAAGGGAATGATGTTTAAAATAATTCGCATCATATGGGGTTACCATATATAGTATTAGAACCTATTGCCACATAATAAAATGTTCTCTCTATGATACAATTATGTACTTTACATCAGTAAATCACCTACCACATGCATAAGATAAATGACCTCTTAATTAGGTATCACATATACACTAAGAGGCTCATTTAAAGGTTATTTTTTTCCTTTTATAAAAACCATATGATTATTATTTTCTTTAAAAGAGTTTTCACCATTCCTAGGCACATAAGGAACTAGATATTTAATTTTTCTTACAATATCTAACAAGACTTTATTAGTATACCTACATCCATTTTATCTATATTGAACGTGTATTGAACATAATAGAAGTGTTATCATTATAATCAACACACGAAGAAGGAGTATACCCACAATCATTATAAGATACGAGGGTATACTATCATTAACATAATTTACTCATATAAGAGGTATGCAAGAGACAATAGTAATAATATCATTTTTCACTCAATGGAGATAATAGATACACAACTAACAACATAAAAATTTTCAAAAGGAGATATATAAGTATAAACATCACTATACACATAATCATCATTAGTAATAGTAAGATTGTTAGAAATGGGAACATCATTAGAAAAATTATCATGAACATACACATCCTAAAAGTTAGGAATGTTGACAATTTTTGCACTTGTGCAAAAATGGGCAACTCAAAAATTGTTACGATGGATAGAATTGGTGAAGTATACCTAAGCTAGGGAGTTTTCTTTAGAGAATATTGTTACTATTGAATTAATTAATGATTACATGAAATCTGCAACTATGTGTGCTATTGCAAAATATAATAGATCACATAGTCTACAATTTCATGATTATCTTCAACAAAAGAACACAAATCCCCGAAGGACATTTGTGTTGTCTTGATGAAGACATCCAATTGCAGAATAGATAAAATGCTAAGTTTTGGAACAACGAACATAATTGGATATTGTAAAAAATCGAGTTCATTATTGGGTGTTACATACATTCTTTAATGTTCTTTCCTTCATGATTAATGTGTTCAATTATATTACTGAGTTGTTTAGTTCATCATACAATCCATACAGAAAAGCTGAAATGCAGAAAGAAATACACAACTCATTTTTAGAATTCAATGTTTTATTCATAAGGAATTTCAAATTTTCCCACACAAGCCATGGGATGTAACTAAGAAGTAAAGTACAACTACTGAAATAAGAGGTACACATTCATGAAAGAGAAAATAGAGGAGTATGAGTGAACCCATCATTTCCTTGGGTCTTCTCCTTTGGTTGATGCATCTTCATCTTCAGCTTATTCCCTCTTCATCTTCATCACTGGAAGTACTATACCTGAAAAGAAGAAAAGAGGAAGATTATCAGTTAAGAGCTTAGGGTTAATCCATATTCCTATACTATCCTAATTCGTGCATATGGATCTCTTAACAACAAGAGATATAAATTACTTGAAGATCAAAACTGCATACATGATTTGCTCACTCAGAAAGAAGGAGAAAGAAGAAAATAAAACCATGGACATAAGAGAGGCCAAAAAGCCTAAATATTTTCTAACTGTTTTCTCAAGTGTGCAGGTATGGATTACAGAATCAAGAAGAAATAAAAAAGTTCTGAATACCCATGCCAAAGGAGTGATACCCAAATCTGGGTTGTAATATTTCAAGCCATAAAAAAATAAAAATATACATGTACATATACAATTTTGGAAAAATAATTCATTCAGATAGGACAGTTAAAAGTTCATATACAAATTTTTTGCAATACAACTCAAAGGAATGAATAAAGTTGTAGATCTAAGGAACACATAAAGTTGCAGATCTAAGGAACAAACAAAGTTATAGATCCTGGTTTTAATCTAAAGACCCATTAATGGGTACTAAAATCAGAGTAAGGATCAAGAACTCACTAGTTAAAATTGAAGCAGAGCAAACCCTCATCAATTCAAAGAGCGAAAGGAGAACCCGTAGACAAGTTTCAACTTAGAGATCAATGTTGTTCCAGAAATCACATTAAAAATGCAAAGGAAAAATGAGTATCAATGTTTCGAAGATGAAATAGCAGAGACAAAGTAAAAGGGCAAGCTCAATACTGATCGAAATGAGCAATATATAGTCAGGAGATTACAAAAAAACACGAAGCCGCTACCATCTTGTTCAAAATAACGATGATACAGAAAGGACTAAGCTCACAAACCTCAATAATGGTGGCCATAGAATCTTCAGAGCTTCACAGGACACAGATCTTTTGAAGAAAAGCTGAACTCAAAGCAACACAACTAGTCAAATCAACCAAATCTTACAGTATAAGCCAACCCAAAACTCAAAGTGATCAAAATGGTGGCCGTTAAATAATAAATAGTTCCAAAGCCAAGCTTGACAGAATAAAACTATAGATGCAGATAAACCAAGCTTGAAAGATCATCTCTAATGGCCGCCGTCCAGGGAAAATTTTTTTTTCGCAGTTATTTTAGCTCGATAGAGATTGAGAATGAAAATATGAAATACTTAGGGTTTTGAGTGTTTTATTCATCAAACTAAAGTAACTTAACTCATCGGTGAGTTGGAGATCAACAACCATGAATCAAAAGTACAAAGATCAATGCTCAGAATTGATCACCAAAATCGATGCAAACCCCAGCTTGACACATTAAAATGGTGGGTCTTTTTGGTGAACTTAGCATCTTTTCATTATTTTGTAAAGTGTCGATTGGCCTGCAGCCCAACGAAATCATATTGGATGCGGCATGGTGGGGCCATTTTGTAAAACTTGGCACTTTTTCCTTTTTCGTAAAATATTCAAATTTTTCTCGTGGCCTGATGCGAGAGGACGTACCCTTTTTGTGTTTTGAGGCATTTTGGAAAAGGGATTAAAGTTGTAAAATGACCCGTAGCCCCGCTCATGTAAAAGGAAAAAGTCAAATGTTGAGCTCGCATCAAAAGAGGTAAAGTGGAGAAGCAGCGGACAAAAATTTTACCTTTGAAACTTTTTTTTTGAAAAGGAGAAAAGTTTAAAAATGCCCTGCGACCATGCTAAGGACCAAACAAGGCCATGTATTCAATAAGTTAGAGGTGGAGAAGCGAGATCATCGGGATCCTTTGAGAATTTGAGCTTTTTTGAAAAAGTGAAAAAGTGATAAAATTTCCCGCGACTCCGCCCACGCCATCAAAAGCCCAAGGTGGAAAGGCGGGCCACTAGAACATTTTTTTTGAAACTTTGAACCTTTGTTTTAAAAGAGAGGATAAAGTTGAGCGCGACCACTGGGCATCGATAAAGACATGTGTGAGGCCCAAATTAAAAGTGGAAGGGTGGGCCAAATGTTTAAAAATGCACAATCTCTATCGAAATGAAAAAGAAAATATTTTCTAGGCCCATTTGCAGTTCAAATCCATCCTACGTGGACAACTCTTTTCAAAATAATGAAAGACAAATATATTTACGAAACCTTCACCATGCTTGAACAATCAACAATGGCGGCTAGGGAAAATTTAACCAAACTTTTCTAGCTCGAATGGAGCTCAACAATGCAAATACCAAAAATCGATTAAGTTTGCAATACTTTTGCACCTTAATTCAAGTCCCGAGTTCACCAGATTCAACCATGGTTAGAAAGTGCTAATATTATCACTACAAATGGATAAGGTTGCATGCCTTTACAAAAGAATACAGATCCAAGAAGAAGACAAAATTTGCATGCACAAGGAAGAAGACTTTCTCATCAAGAAAAAATTATTTTTAGCAAATTATCACTCATGCTTTTCTTAAAAATAGAATAGTTGACTGATAATTGACTGAGTTGTAACCAATGGTTGTTAATGCCTCTTTGTATTTGCATGTTCTATTTTTATTCCTTTATTTATTAATAGATGAAGGATAAAAATAGGATGCATGGGCGAGTACAATTCTAGCCTATTTTTAGGAAGGGTGGGAAATAATTTTGCTATATATTGTGTGCCTTAGTAAAGCACAAAGGAGTACTTTTAGATATAGGAGTGCTTGAGTAGTTTCTTCCGCTTTTGCCCTCCGAATGTGAAGTTTTTTTCTACCTTTCCAATTATTTGCGATTTGTGTATGTTCCATTAATCTTGTGAATGTAAGTTCCCTGATTGATCATCTTACCCTGTTGCAAATTTAGTAATTTCTGTGATACTAATGTGCATGTTTAACTTAGTAGTATTGTTGTGATATTTTCCCTCAATACACCAAAGTGTTTTCCCCTTAATATTCTATAGAAAAATGTTGGTTTGTGTATCAAAATAATCCTTTCCATATCAATTGTGCATATGCTCAGTCAAAGACCTCAAACAAATTTGGTGTATCACCTCAGTTTTAAATCATTTTACAATCATATTTTACCCTTAACCCCATAAAATCAATTTAGGATACATTAATAAGGAACTCGGCCTTGATACCAGAGACTCACCTCAAAATAGGTATACCCACAAACCTGAGGTGTTTCCATTGTATCTACGAAAGAGAGAGATAAAATTTGCAAGCTTAGAACACCTACAACCATCTCTCTATAGGGTGCACTTTCAAGAGATAACAATTTTTGGCATGCCCGGTGGGACCACGAATCATATCTACATGCAAGTTATAGATATTTATAGCAGATCTACAACGGTCATCTACAACAAATCTACAATAGATAAAAGTTACTTTCGAGACAACAAGCTACAACAATTTATTCTAAAGATTTAAAGATCTATTTGGTGACTTCATAAAGCTGATTTTAGACTAGTATTATAGCATGTTCCATGCCTAAAGTGACTACAAGATCATCGGTAAGAGGAATTCCTCCTGAGTTTGTTTCTTTACCTTTGAATTCTGCAAGAAGGAGAAGAGTTGGTAATACTTTACCTTATAATAGGCTTGGTTTTGATAACCCTCCTCCTAATATTCCTTCACCATGTATCAATTTCTCTATTTAGATCCCAGTTTTTCAAATGGCTATTCAACCACCTAGGAATTTTGTGACCTTTACTAATGGCAGCCCATTAGTAATCCTAGTTTACCATGACATCCCTAATGTTGCCATGAAAATTTTTCCATCATTCACTGGTGAAAATCAGGTTACACCTACAGAGCACATTAAAGATGTTACAACCTTATGTGCAGTTCATAATATCACTCATGAAGATGTGGATTTGAGGATTTTAGCTGCATCCTTTAAAGGAAAATCCTTGCAATGGTATATAAATATAGAGATTGTGAGCATAAGAACTTAGGATGATTTAGGTTAAAAATTATCAAAACAGTTCCAAGATAATTCAGATCATTTGTCCCTCATAGAACAACTGTCTACTATTAAAAGAGATCCTCATGAATTTATGTCTAGTTTCAACATTTGTTTTGCTAGAACTTGGGAAAGAATCCCAGCAAAGTGTTAAGCCTCAAGCTAACCATGCTTTCCTTTATTATCTAAGAGCTTTAAACAATGATATTTCAACTATGATTTAGTCTATGGAGGTAATACTCTTCCTGGATGCTTATGACATTGCTATAAAAGCTAAAAACAACCTTATTCAAGCCGGAAAATTAGCACCAAGGCCTTTAATGCCTTTTTGGGTAAGATTTAGCACCTATCCCACAACCTATCACCATTGTGGAACCTGCTATTGCAGCCCCATCAAATGATGTGTTAAAAGTTTTGTAGACTTTTGGAAACAAGTTGACTTCAATTGACAATAAAGTTTCATTACCTAGCAGACCTTATCAGGCTCCTTATCAAAGAAAACCAACAAAATAGGTAGCCTTACTAGTAGAATCAAAATTATAGGTAGCCTTATCCATAAAGGTAGTTTGATCCAAAGGCTCCTACTCCATCTAACACTTTAGTCCTAGTTAATATGGCTACAAAAGAGTGGTGTCAACCTTGTAATCAACCTCATTCAACTGCAAGTTGCCCAAATACTTTTCTAAACATAAGTCTTGTTGCACAACCTCAATCTGAGACATTTTTCATGCCTCAAATGGAGGGTGGGAAACAAGATACTCAGTTCAAAAGGCACTGAATAGAATCTAGTCAGTTTCAGTGAGGATGATTTCATTGCAGTTACTACTAGGGCTTAGGAAAAGGCTATAGAGAGTAAAAATAGCAAAATAGGCCTGTTCTACCTACTATCATTGATAAAACAACAACTACAAGCCCAAAACCAGCTAACAATGTATCTTGTTCCTCAAAAAACAACAGTGTTACAGCTAGTAAAGAATAGAAAAATAACTACAACCTAATCCAAGAAGGTTATTTATACCTTAGATATCAAAAGCAGCTGAAGCAGAATCAATTTTCACCAAAGCCTATGCTAAAATAGTAGAATCTGTCTCTAAAACTGTTGCTTCTTTTAACATTGTTGATGTAATGAAAAACATAATGTTAACATCTCAATGTGGGATGCTCTAAGTATTCCAGACAACAAGATTTACTTTCTCATGAACTAGCTAAGATGTAGATTTCTTCTAAAACAACAGAAAAGGAAGTCTAGAAAGTAGACATGGTCCTTGGAACAATGGAACAAGACTGCAGTATCAAAGAAGTTAAATAGATGGTTCAAAAAGTCTTAAATTCTCATGACATAAAGAAGCCACCACCATTTTATCTATCATTGATTATTGGAGAACATATTGTTCATAATTGTATGGTGGAAAACGGTGGCAAGTAATACGCAGCTTATGCCAAAAGCAATTGCGAGAAAAATGGGTCTCAAGTATGAACCTATAGAAAAGAGCGTTTTATAGTTGGATGGAACTGCAACCAATATAGTTGGTGTCATAAGAAATATAGAGGTAACATTACATGCTTTCCCAAATTTTTCCATTCTATAAGATATTAGTGTTGTGGATTTACCTCACTTTGCTATATGCATATCTAGATATTTCACAAAGAAATATAGGACGTTATCTCACTTCAGATTGGTCTTTCTTATTTTTCACTACTCATTATGGGACCAAGGTTACTATCAATTTAGAACCGTTAGCCATATTTCACATTGAGCCTCACACTTCTAATGCAATAGCTAATTATGCAACCTTAGACCAGTCTGATTTTGATAATATAGCTCATGTTTCAGCATTAGATGGTGTTTCTAACCTATTTATGGATGAAAAGACACATGAAGAACACACTCATGATCCTTTCAAAGAAGTTGAAGAACATCTATTTGGTGTGTATTACTTACATGAAGAAAATACTAATTCCCTTGCATCCAAAATAGAAAATGCAACTGGAAGGGATTTGGAAGCTTCATTTTGATGGAGCTAAAAATAAGAAAGGAAAAGGAGCAGGTTTGATGCTCACTTCCCCAACAAACGAAAGGTATTTCTCATCTTTGAGTCTCTAATTTTCATGCACTTGCAACGTAGCTGAATACGAGTCATAATTCATGGCTTACTTTGGGCCAAAAGAGAGGTATTAACATGCTACAGATTTTTGGTGATTCTGAGTTGGTTATCAATCAAGTAAGAAATTTCAATGTTTGTAAGAATCCATTAATGAAGTCTTACAGACATAAATTTTTAGACTTAATGGAAGATTTCAAGGCTATTAACATCCAATCCATTCCTAGAATAGAAAATAAGCATGCAGATAGACTTGCCACAATTGGTGCTAGTTTTGAAGTACTGGAACAGATTGAAAATAACAAAATTCAGCCTCATATAAAGATAATTGTCAGGCCTTCGATACCTGATAATGACTTGAATTGTAGGTTTTTGAAAGTGATGATCAAATTTGTAGGTTTTTGCAAGAAGCTAAATTTTCTATAGTAAATCAAGATAAATTACAACACTTATATGGTGACCAAATTGTTTAATTAAAGACAAATAAACTCCCCGAGGTCTAGTCACATTAGAAGACATCTTTAACACTGACGATCAGTTAAGGAAGGTCAAGACTAAGATGTCAACACATGCTTGATAACTATGAAGAAATATCAGTTGATGAAGGGAAAAATTTGTTTCTGAAAGGTATGTTCTTTAGCTGAAAAACATTCTTTTATTAATCTTTGCAAGGAATTCAAAGATGTTTTTACTTGAAATACCAAGACCTAAAGGGTTTGATCCCAATTTAGCCCAAAGATAATATTGAATTGCGCAGCCAAATACCAAGTCGAGTTAGGAAAAAAAGAGGCCTGTAAATCCCAAAATAGAGCCTCTAATGAGGAAAGAGTTATCTAAGTTGATTGAATCAGGTATTATCTTTCCAATTAAGCATTCAAGTTGGGTAGCCAATCTTGTTCCTATTAGGAAGAAAAATGGAGAAATCAGATTATGTGTGGATTTTAGAGATCTTAATAAAGCTTCATTAAAAGATCACTACCCACTTCCAAATATGGATCATATTTTAAGAACAATTTCTGGTTCAGATAGACTATCTCTTCTAGATGGCTATAGTGGATACAATCAGATTTTAGTCCGAGAAGAGGATAGGTACAAAACAACTTTCACCACTAAGTGGGGTACTTATGCTTACAAAAGAATGCCTTTCGGCCTTTCAAATGCTGGTGTAACATTTCAACGTGCAATGGACATGGATTTTCAGTAGCTTGTTAAATAAATGCATCCTTGTTTATTTAGATGATGTTATCAGTATTCTCAAAAAATTCTGAAGAACATCTAATACACCTAAGGAAAACTTTTCAGTTATGCAGACAATTTGGGATATCTTTGAATCGATAAAGTCTATCTTTTCAGTACATCAAGGCAAATTACTTGGTCATATTGTTTCTAAGAAAGGTTTAGTAATTGATCCTTTTATAATCGAAGCCATATCATAGCTATCATTACCTCATCATAAGAAGGCATTACATATTTTCTTGGAAAATCAACTTTGTTAGAAGATTTGTTCCAGATTTTATAGCATTGGTAAAACCATTGACAACTATGTTAAAGAAAGAGAATACTTTATCTTGGACCAACGAAGGGAGAGAAGGATTTGAATCAATCAAACCATCCATATCTCAAGCTCCTACTCTTGCAAATCCAAATTTCGATAAAGATTTTACAATGTATGCACTTGCAGAGCTGAAACAATCTCAGCCATATTAACTCAAGTTAATGATGAAAATATAGAACAACCAATTACTTTCTTTGGACAGAGCTTGCATGATTACAAAACAAGGTACACATTTCTTGAAAAACAAGTACTTTTAGTAGTCAAAGGGCTAAAGAATTTTAAGTACATGCTTTCAAACAATAAAATTCATGTTCTTGTTTCTCATCCAAGTGTGAAAGCTTTCTTGTTAAATAAAGAATTGAATGAGAAAAGAGTAAGCTGGATAACGAAAGTTATGGAATATGATGCCGATATTTGGGTCATAAGAGAGAGTATGAGGAAAGGCTTATGTGAGCACCTAATTACTGATATGGAAAAACAACATGAACCAGAATTAGAAGATCCAAAATAACATGCTGAAGTTAAGCATCAACAATCAGATGTCATGGTTCAACCAGAAAACCAACAACCTGAACTTGCTCAAGAGGTCCAAGAATCAAGATGGATGACTTATTTAGTTAGCTATTCGCAGCATGGCATCTATCCCAAGGTATGGACAAGAATAAATGAAGGTATTTTAGATTACACACTCAGTACCCTATGTTTTCATTGATGGCATATTATTCAAAATGGATATAAATGGAATCTTGTTGTGATGTGTTGACTATGAAAAAAATTCAGCAATTATTATCAAAATTTCACGAAGGACTTGCAGTGATCGGTCATTTATCAAAGACATACAAAAACCTTAAAAATTATGAAAGCTGGTTACTACTGCCCAATATATTTAAAGACTATTTTGAATGGATTAGGAAGTGTAATAAATGTGCTTTATTTGTTGGAAAAGAATGTTTGGCTTCTCTTCCTTTACAACCTATTTCAGTTGATTAGCCTTTTATGCAGTGGGGTCTTGATTTTATTAGCATGATAAACCCACCTTCTTCACAAGGACACAAGTGGATTTTGACTGCTAAATATCACTTTACATGCTGGATTGAAGCAATAGGCTTGAAAGATGCTAATGAAACTTTGACACTATCCTTTTATGAAGGTATAGTTTGTAGATTTGGTGTTCCGGCAAGAACTATCATATTAGATAATGCTTTAGCGTTTCTTGGTGCAAATGTAATAGATTGAGATGTTAATCATGGAATTTATCAAGTTCTTCATCTAATCATTATCCACAAGGTAATGGGTTAGCTGAAACGTACTAACAAGAATATTTTAAGGATCATCATAAGAACACTCAAAGATAACTTGAGAGCTTGGGATTTAATGTTGAATTTGGCACTTTGGGATAATAGAGTGACTCCTAAAAGATCAGTTGGCAATTCACCATACAAGACTATTTACGGAAGAGAATCAAGAATGCCTATTTCGGTTGAAATACCCACATTAGATTTGTTGCATCAAATGGAGCTGCTTGAGAATGAACCATTGCAGGTTCGTTATGCAAAATTAATGGAGTTACAAGAGCTAAGAGATCAAGCTCATTTAAACATGGAAAATAATCAAAAAAAATGAAGAAGACTTTTGATAAGAAATCCAAATTCAGAATCTTCAATGAAGGAGATATTATGTTAAAGTGGGATCCTAATTGTGCAAATCCGGAAGACACACACTTTCAATACAATCTGGAGTGGTCCTTACATGATTTTAGCTTGCAAAGAACACAATGTTTTTCAGCTTTCAAGGCTGAATGGAGAGGAACTTCCCATTCTTGTGAATGGTATGTTTCTCAAGCACTGTTATTGAAAATATTATAGTTTCTACATAGAGCGATTTCACTTCAATAAGTGTATTCTCTATACAATGTAATGTTTTTCAATTCAATAAGTGCATTTGTGTACGTGATCTGGTTTACTAGATCCTTTCCCGGTTTTAGTTTGTTTTAGAAGGGTTGGACCTTTAGAAGGTAGATTTTGGTTACATGCTTTAAACTCCATGCCAACCGGACAAGAGCAAGACATTGGTTTACAAGCTAAAGCAGCAACTTTCCCATAGGATCACCATAAATGTTGACAATTTTTGCACTTGTGCAAAAATGGGCAACTTGAAAATTCATTACGATGGATAGCATTGGTGAAGTATACCTAAGATAAGGATTTTTTCCTTCTTTCAGAATATTATTATCGTTGAATTAATTAATGATTACATGAAATCTGTAGCTATGTGTGTTGTTGCAAAATATAATAGATCACATAGTCTACAATTTCATGACTATCTTTAACAAAAGAACACAAAGCCCCGAAGGACATTTGTGTTGCCTTGATGAAGACATCTAATTGTAGAATAGATGAAATGCTAAGTTTTGGAACAAAAAACATAATTGCATATTGCACAAATCAGAGTTCATTACTAGGTGTTACAGGTATTCTTTAATGTTCTTTCCTTCATGATTAAGATGTTCAATTATATTACTGAGTTGTTTAGTTCATCATACAATCCATATAAAAAGTTGAAATGTAGAAAGAAATACACAACTCATTTTCATAATTCAATGTTTTATTCATAAGGAATTTCAAATGTTCCCACACAAGTCGTGGGATGTAATTGAAAGTAAATTATAACTACTGAAATAAGAGGTACACATGCATGAAAGAGAAAATAGAGGAGTATGAGTGAACCCATCATTTCCTTGGGTCTTTTCCTTTGGTTGATTCATCTTCATCTTTAGCTTATTCCCTCTTCATCTTCACCACCTGGAAGTAATATACCGAAAAGAAGAAAAGAGGAAGATTATCAGTTAAGAGCTCAAGGTTAATCCATATTCCTATATTGTCCTAATTCATGCATATGGATCTCTTAACAACAGGAGATATAAATTACTTGAAGATCAAAATTGCATACATGATTTGCTCACTCAGAAAGAAGGAGAAAGAAGAAAAGAAAACCATGGACATAAGAGAGGCCAAAAGCCTAAATATTTTCTAATTGTTTTCTCAAGTGTGCGCAGATTATAGGATTGCAGAATCAAGAAGCAATAAAGAAGTCTGAATACCCATGCCAAAGGAGTGATACCCAAATCTGGGTTGTAATATTTCAAGCCACAAATTTAAAAAATACATGTGCATATACAGATTTTGGAAAAATAATTCATTCAGGCAGGATAGTTAAAAGTTCATATATAGATTTGTTACAATACAGCTCAAAGGAACAAATAAAGTTGTAGATCTAAGGAATGAATAAAGTTGTAGATCTAAGGAATGAATAAAGTTATAGATCCTAGTTTTAATCGAAATACCCATTAATGGGTACTAAAATCAGAGTAAGGATCAAGAACTCACTTGGTTAAAATTGAAGTAGAGCAAACCCTCATCGAATTCAGAGCCAAAAGGAGAACCCTAGAATGAGTTTCAACTCAGAGATCAATGTTGTTCCAGAAATCACATTAAAAATGCAAAGGAAAAATGAGTATCAATGTTTTGAAGATGAAATAACAGAGACAAAGTAAAAGGGTGAGCTCAATATTGATCAAATGAGCAATATACAGATCAAGAGATTACAAAAAAAAATGCGAAGCTGCTACCATATTGTTCAAAATAATGATGATACAGAAAGGACTGAGCTCACAAACCTCAACAATGGTGGCCATAGAATCTTCGCAGAGCTTCACAGACACAGATCTTTTGAAGAAAAGTCAAACTCAAAGCAACACAACTGGTCAAATCAACCAAATATTGCAGTATAAGCCAACCCAGAACTTGAAGTGATCAAAATGGTGGCCATTAAATAACAAATAGTTCCAAATCACAGCTCGACAGAGAAAAACTATAGATGCGAGATAAATCGAGCTCGAAAGATCATCCCTAATGAACACTTTGCAGGAATTTTTTTTTCTAGAGTTCCTTTAGCTTGGATAGAGCTCAAGAATGAAAATATGAAAGACTTAGGGTTTTGAGTGTTTTATTCATCAAACTAAAGTAACTTAACTCATCAGGTGAGTTGGAGATCAAACGAATCAAAAGTGTAAAAGATCAATGCTCGGGATTGATCACCAAAATCGATACAAACCTCAAACGACACATTAAAATGGTGGTTTTTTTGGCAAACTTAGCATCTTTTCATTATTTTGTAAAAGTGTCAGATTGGCCCATGAGCCCAATGAAATCTAATTGGATGCGTCTACTCACGGGGACATTTTGTAAAACTTGGCACTTTTTCCTTTTTCCCAAAATATTCAAATTTTCCGGTGACCCGATGCAGAGGCGGCCCTTTTATGTTTTAGAGGCATTTTGGCAAAGGGATTAAAGTTGTAAAATGACCCATGGCCCCGCTCATGTAAAAGGAAAAATTCAAATGTTGAGCCCGCATCAAAAGAGTCAAAGCAGAGAAGTGAACCATCGAATGTTTTCCTTTGAAACTTTTTGAAAAATTAGCAAAGTTTAAAAATGCCCCGACCTTGTTAAAGACCAAATAAGGCCACGTATTCAATAAGTCAGAGGTGGAGAAGTAGATCATTGGGATCCTTTGAGAATTTGAGCTTTTTTAAAAAAGGAAAAAATTGATAAAATTACACTGACTCCGCCCATGCAATCAAAAGATCAAGCGGAAAGGCGGGTCGCTTTTGAACAATTTTTTTATTTTGAAACTTTGTTTTAAAAGAGAGGATAAAGTTGAAAGCGTGAACCCAATGACATCAGATACTGATGTACACATGTGGGGCCTAAATTAAAAGCGGAAGGGTAGGCCGAATGTTTAAAAATGCACAATCTCTATCAAAAACAAAAAACAAAATATTTTCTGAGTCCATTTGTAGTTCAAATCCATCCTATGTTGACAACCCTTTTTGAAATAATGAAGGACAAAACTCTTTACGTAAACCTTTAGTCAAGCTTGAACAGTCAACAATAGTGGCCAAAGGAAAATTTACGTAACTTTGCTAGCTCGAATGGAGCTCAACAATGAAAATACAAAAAAATGATTAAGTTTGCAATACTTTTGCACCTTAATTTGAGTCCCGAGTTCACCAAATTCAACCATGGTTAGAAAGTGCTAATATTATCACTACAAATGGATAAGGTTGCATGCCTTCACAAAAGGACAGATCAACAAGAAGACAAAATCTGCATGCACAAGGAAGAAGACTTGCTCATCAAGCAAAACTTATTTTTAGCAAATTATCACTCATGTTT